>PVKU01005319.1:91197-125761 GCA_004027475.1 Anoura caudifer | reverse complement strand
AACAAGTGGAAAACTTATCTGAACAAATAATAAAGGAGAACTTCCCCAATCTGGCAAAGGAAATAGACTTCCAGGAAGTCCAGGAAGCTCAGAGAGTCCCAAAGAAGTTGGACCCAAGGAGGAACACACCAAGGCACATCATAATTACATTAGCCAAGATTAAAATGAAGGAGAGAATTCTAGAAGCAGCAAGGGATAAAGGGACAGTCACCTACAAAGGAGTTCCCATCAGACTGTCAGCAGATTTCTCAAAAGAGAACTCACAGGCAAGAAGGGGCTGGAAAGAGGTATTCCAAGTCATGAAAGTCAAAGACCTACATCCAAGACTGCTCTATCCAGCAAAGCTGTCCTTTAGAATGGAAGGGAAGATAAAGTGCTTCTCAGATAAGGTCAAGTTTAAGGAGTTCATCATCATCAAGCCGTTATTAAATAAAATGTTAAAGGGACTTATCTAAGAAAAAGAAGATAAAAAATATGAACAGTAAAAAGATAGCAAACTCACAGGTATTATCAACCACACCTAAAACAAAAGCAAACTAAGCAAAGCACTACAACAGGAGCGGAAACACAGAAATGGAGATCACATGGAGGGTTGGCAACAGGGGAGTGGGAGGAGGAGAGAGGGGGACAAGGTTCAGAGAACAAGTAGCATAGATGGTGGGTAGAAAATAGACAGGGGGAGGGCAAGAACAGTGTGGGGAATGTAGAAGCTAAAGAACTTATGACAAATGGACATGAACTAAAGGCGGGGAATGTGGGTGGGAGGGAATGTGCAGGGTGGAGGGGAATGATGGGGGAGAAATGGGACAACTGTAATAGCATAATCAATAAAATATTTTTTAAAAAAGAGTTCATTGTATAGAAAAAGTATTATTTCATTACATTTTTTGTGTCAGCTATATTTATATAAATTTACATGTTTGTACTGATCTTTAAAGTTAAATATATATCCTGTTATAGGTCATGTTCAAAAGACTTTTAAAGATTCTTATCTAGAGAGAATAAGGAGAAAAAGAGTGCTCAAGACTATTGCCAGAGGAATGTCTTTGCATTCAGATAAAACAGTATGAGACTAAAAATGAGGGCCAAGAAAGCAAATAGAAAAACCAGGACTGTGTGTCAGAGATGCCAAGAAAACAGCAGGAATGGTCAGCTATGCCATTTACTGCTGGAAATTCAAATAACATGAACACTGAAATGTCCACTGACATCCCCATTGAAGAGGCCATTAATGGCCTTTTGCGAGAGCAGTTTCAAGGCCTTTTTTTCCTTCTCTACACTTTACTGTCTAATGAGCACCATCAACTAACTCATACCCTTGAACTTTACTCCACCTATCTGACAAAATCAGATACTTTCCTCCATATCCAACCAGGTTTACTGAACATTGCTAGTAGAAATCATAACAACTGTATAGTCTGGAGTACTGCAAAGTCATAGTCACAAAACTTAGCTGGACTCTCATCACAGAAAATTTTATTCATCCTATATAAATGACTTCTCTCCTTAATGATTCCAATCCTTAACCAGTTTTCAATCTATACTCTGTTCCCATTACTCTCAGCAGATTTCTTACTAATCTGACAATTTCCTACTAATTTGACAAATCTCCATTCTTTCTCCATTTCTTTCTCTATTCTTTCAGTCTGTTATGTTCAATTCTTTTCTAACCTTAAAAATTAATTTCTGATCTTGAAAACACTTTTTAACACTATCCCATATATCCTTTTCCTATGCAGCCAAACTCTAAAAAATAGCTTATATATACTATTCTCTATCTTTTCAATTTCCAGTATCTTGTTTTCTACGATTCCATTCAAATGGCCCCTGCCAACACAGCTAGGGATGTAAATGTCATCTGTTACTAATGCCCCCTCCTGCATGAAACCATTTTCATAACACTCTCCTCTTCTGGTTCCCCTTTTTCAGTCTTTTGGTTTTTTCAGCTCTTCCTCTTGGTAGCACCTCCTAGTCACACAAATCAGAAACTTAAGCCCTTGATTTCTTCCTCTCCCTCATTTCCCATAGCTAATCACATAGTCCTGCTGATTTTATTCCTAAATGTTTAACATGCACCTCCCCTTCTATTCCTACAGTATTATCCAGGGCCTGATGGATTCAAGTGGATTAGTATACTGGCCTCCTTGCTGGTCTGCTTGTCTAATACACATCTTGCCTGTTATTTTCCCTAGGAATCTTTCCACAAAAACCAGGCCATAACCACCCCTTCTTTAAATTGAATTTAAAGGCCTGTCCTGTATGCTACTCTGCATCCTGGACATATCTGTATCTTAGTAACCATCACACTGATTGAAATGATCTGCTTCAGTATTTCTCCCCCTTGAGGACAGGCCTGGATCTCATTCATCTTTATATTTCCAGTTATCTCAGTGGCAGGCAAAAAATTTGTTCTCTTTTGTACTTTCTGAATTTCCTCCCACATGAAGGCCTTGTCAATTACAAAAATTTACTAAATTATTAAAAGTGAAATGAATCATTTCTTCTACTAAAATAGTTTCTTGGCTTCTACACTCCTTGCCCAATGTTTGGATTACTTTTATTCTCTCTATAATCTTTCATCCTTTTTCTTATACCTCCAACTATGTTGATGACTCATAAATCAATGCCTGTAGGTCTGTCCTTTAAACTGGGTATCTATTCCATATTTTCAATTGTTTATTGAAAATTTCTATTCAGATATGCCATTTAAAATTTTCTCATTCCAACTAGCTCCGTTATTCCATTTCCTTGCCCTTTTGAACTCTGTGGACAAAGTAAGAAATTATTACTATTATTATTATCTCAAATGGAAAAGGGAGTTTCATGAAATAACTTTTTAAAGGCTGACAAGGTCATGGTTTCTTCCAAAGAAAGCTAACAAAATAAACCTTTGATTCCCGTAGAATTAGTCAATGTGACCCTAGCTTTCTTGATAACTTTAAGAAATGTACAATATATCAAATTTCCACCTCATTTGCTTTGCTACTGCTTTACTATCATGGTAAGAACATAGTATTAGATCAGTCGTAGGAGGTTATACAAAAGGATGTGGTACTAGTAACCAAAATGCCTCTAACTCTGGGCTTACTCACGCATACTCAGAGAAGCAGCCTGGCCGACAGACATAAAGGGATTATTACTTTTGAGTAAAATATCTTAGTCCCCAGTGAATTTTTTCTCTGAAGCTCTTAATTCTTCTCTTCAGTCTCGCCTTGGCAGTTCTTCTCCGGGGACGGTTAGATATCTCAGCGCACGTTTTGCGGGGCTACAGTTTTGACTTCCCCGGCCTAACGATGGCCTGAGGAGAGCAGCTAAGAACAGAGAATTTGATTTGTTTTCTTTGGAGCGCATCAGCATCTCCAAAGTGAGACAGTAAGCTACAGAGGGAAGGAGAAAAGGGACCGGGGATTTCTCACCTCCGTCAACGCCGAATGAAGGAGGTCGCAACACTTCGGGTCGCACCACACTGGACCTCACCAGTCATCTCCACGTACTTATTGGCAGACTCGCGACTACCCACGCACATCAGCAGGCTTCTTGAGCCCCAGGCTCAATTAGTAGAGGCCAAGCGCCTCCACGTATCCCGGCAACGGGCGGGCGGAAGAGGCCCCTCCTCCTGATTGGCCAATCCCGGACCTCAACTCCTAGTACCTACTAGCAAAGCGAGAGTAAAATGTTCTCGCGATATTTGAGTACCTCGGAACTGTTCCGAAAGGAACGGAAAACAGCGAGCTGACTAGAAAAGAGCATTTTATATGAAAACCTTTGTTTTCTTTATAATCAGAACAAAGCCTCTGATTGTGCCTGACCTGTACTCACTCCAGCGAGTTAAATTATATCCCTATGAAATCTTCCATCTGCTGCGGTGTAGTACGTTAAGTTTTTGTTAAGAATTGTTTGAAGTCACTTCTGGTAGGCAGCATTGTACATTTTCTAATTAGTAGTAGTTTACTTACTGTTATGACTGCACATATATACAACACAGCATTAAGTATGGATGCGATTCTAGTGCCGTCTGTTCCTCATTCATTGGAAGCGTCATATCTTTAAGCTTCCTTTCAGCGTTTTGATTTGTGAGAACGGCTGAATTAAGTGGAAAAATGGTTTTACAAGAATTGTTTTAAAATTAGTGTTTAAAAACAATATAAGAACTACTGCATCTCAAATCCCACTTCTCTAATAAAGTAACTTGCAGCTTTTTTTCAGTTTTCCTACAGATAGTGCATACATGTTATTGCAGTTACAATCATAACATACATACACAGTGGACTTTGAATATTTTCACATTATTTCCAACTTGCAAACATTATGTATGCGCTGGCTTGCAAGTAGTTTAAAATCAACGCAAATAAAATAATGTTGCGTGGCTGAATTCTAATTTAATCTTTTATGTGCTGGCTTGCAAGTAGTTTAAAAGCAACGCAAATAAAATAATGTTATGTGGCTGAATTCTCACTTAAAGTTTGTAAAATATTTTCATGAAATTATACTGTTTGATCGCAACTTATTTGTAGTGTTTACTTTCCCTTTTGTCATTGCAGTGACGGGCAGTAGAATTTGCAACCCCAACCCATGCCACTTTGGTACAAAGGATTATTTTCAGCTGAAGGCAGCTGAAAAGAAGCAGATAAAAGAAAAGTTCTTTACGATTCCTCTATTTGTTTAAAAGAGTACATAGATCTTTAAATATTTTCCTCCTTATCTCTCTACCAGGAAGGGCAAAAGTGATGATCCAAGGCAATTTTAGACTCATCATTAGCCTGGAAGACTGCACAGGAGGAGCCTACGTAACAAATTTTATTAATTGGTCTTTATCTACCATTAGTTTCTCATATATTTGCCTTCCTATAATTTGAAGCCTCTAAAGATTTAGGGTCTCTCTCTTTTTGTCACTTCCGTAAAAACGTATTGTTCCTTTGTTTAGATGCTTTATAACCCAAGCTCGGCACCTTTGTGAGTTACTACTCATCATCCCTTTCTCTCGTATATATACGTATTAACAAACTTCTGTAAATTTTTCTCGTTCATCTTTTGTTATAGAGCGCCAGCAGAAAACCCAGAAGGGTAGAAAACAATAAGATATTTCCTTTCTTACAATCTTTAACTTTCCAAGTATTCCATGTATTTTCTCTGAGAGGTTACCGATATGCAGATTTCCCCCCTCAGTGCTTTTAGACACATGGGAAGGGGAACCAGGTTTTGTCATTTGTATACAGATGTGAGTGTTGAAAGAAACCATTTTAGATTTTTCAAATGCTTAATACAAAACATGTATTTTTTAAATTACCAAGAACCCGGTTTAGTGTTCATCGAATTTAAAGTAAGCAATTGTTTCCAGTATGGTCCTAAACTCCCTCGTTTGAAAAATAATAACTTGTAAAAATATCAGGAGACTATGCAGAGGTTTGAGGAAATTGGGGTAAACTGCCCTAACAGACCACTCTAAACAATCTCGGTAAACCACAAAGCAGCGTGCATCCCTGCAGACCGAGATTTAAAATATCCAGAGTCCGCGCGCCTGGGGCTCACGTCCCGCTGGCGCGTAGCATTGTGGGATTTGCAGTTCCATCTCGCATTCCGTATTACAGTAAACAGTTCAGCCAGGGATCGGAAAAAAACTCGGGCTTGGCGAGGACTGGGAATACGGTGCCTAGACAGAAAGGACAGTGTCCTATGTCTTCCTTCACCCGCGAGCCAGAGCGCAGGAAAGAAGCGAGCCTCAGCTCCAAGTCGGCCTCAGCAGCCGGGACGCACACGCTCTGCGTCATGGCGGGCTGAGGCCGATGATGAATTCCGGTGTGCATGTCCTGGTTGCTGTGTCACTCGGCCCGCTCGGCGCGCCCCTTCCCTGCAGCCCTTACGCACGGGCTGTCCGGCTCTTCCGGTGTCCCGCCGCCTCTCACCTGCAGGCGCATCTCCCACCGCCTTTCCGTCGCACACCTGGACTCCCCTGCGGACTGATCTCGCCTGGTGCCCGGGCCCCGGGTGCCGGACCTACAAGGGCCATGGCGAGCCGAGCCGCCAGATATCGGCTGAGCTGCTCGCTCCCGGGCCACGAGCTGGACGTGCGAGGCCTGGTGTGCTGTTTCTATCCTCCGGGGGCCTTTGTATCCGTGTCCCGGGACCGCACCACGCGCCTCTGGGTCCCGGACAGGTGAGCGCTGCGAGTCTAGCAGCCCCCTGGAGCTGTTGCAAGCTTCCTTCCGCGTGTGGGAAGATAGTAACCCTTTCCGGCTCTGTCTTGCTCTCTCTTTCTTCTCGGCCTTCTCTCAGGTCTGCGTTTCCTCCCCATTCTAAGAGCCCATGGCTGGACGCGCAGTGTCCGAAACCAGTACGATTTGGGCGAAAGAGCACCAGATTGGGGGAACGAACAGACCTACGTTCATGTTCTAACGACCACTAGAGAGTGGGTGACCTTGACCGAACTTCTTATCTATTGGGGCTTAAGTTTTTGGACTGTGATTTGCCATGTTTCTTTTAAATTGAAAATTTATTGATGCCATGTGCAACTTCTATATGAGGCAATGTGAAGTCATCTGCCATGTAACTGCACTAAGAACTTAGCTCTTACCGCCTGGAATTTGCTCTGTAGTCTTTCTCAAAGTTTGAGAACCTTAGTTCTCAAAAGTTGCATTCCAGAAAGTTGCTTTACCTCCCCTACGTTGTCCAATTCAGAGTTTCTTAGTCTGGGGCCTGTGGTGGGCTTTAGATGGAGGGGATAAAACCTCTATATGTTTTATGAATGTGTGGGGATGTGATGTTTTTTTCTTGAGGACGTGAGTAAAGTCCATTGCCTTCTAACCAAAAAGAAAAAAGAAACGAAACAGAAAATTAAATTCCAGTCCAAATCAAATTCGGTAGTTCATCCCTAGGTTTGGCTGATTGCAACAGGAAACTTAACCACCTGGAAGACAGATTTCAGAAAGAAAAATTGAGATAAGTTACCATGTTAGCCTTCCATTAGTAGAGGTTTCACTCAGAGTTTGGGTTACCATCCATAAATTCGGATAACTACTGATTGAGTGCCTCCTATGTATTTGGGATCCTGAAGAAGAATAAGAGGACAGACAAGTTCTTTATAGACTAGTTTACAGTTGGAGGGAAGATGGATCAAAAAACAAAACATACACACTTGGCATGAGTACTATGAATAAAACAAATATTGGTATAGAATTGAGTGGAGAGAGATGTTCGAGAAGGGAGCGTCTCTGAGGAGGTTTTTTTTTCTCATTTTAAGTCTGATATTGAGATGGAGCTTGTCATGAGAGCAAGGAATGAGAAAAAGGTTGAATTGGGAGAGTCTTATAGGCCATAAGAGGAACACACACATAGTGCTCCCCGCCCCCCCCCCCACTCCCCACCCGTTGAGAAAGAAGAAAGCCCTTAAATGCAGAAGGGAATGAACTGTGAGATGAGCCAGTTCTCTGGGAGCTAATGAAGGGAGTTAGTAGTTAGAAGCCTTCAAAGGATTTCCAGCAAGGAGCAGCATGATTTGATTTATCTGAGAATTTTCTCTAGCGACTGGTGGAGAATGGATTGCCAAAGGGGTAAATGTGGAACTGGATCTGTTGGCAGCTTTTGAGGAGTACAGCCAAGACATGATAGACTAGGGGTATTGTATGTACAGCAAACTCCCATTTTGAATAGGATGAAATGACTTTTAAAGGTCTCTTCTAATATTTTGTGATATTTCAAACCACTTAGTAACAGTAATATATAACTTTTTGTATATTATATACCCAGTAGGCAGTAAACATTGCAGTAAGGAGTAGCTGAAGGGGATGCCAGTTGTCATAGTTTAATCCTGTCATTACACTTCCACATGTTGTGTATGAGTGTGCTAGGTTGGCAAAAACTTTAATAACCGGAGTGGTTGCATTTACCAGGAACTTGATGAACTTTGGGCTGAAATGATCCTTTACTTGAAAACTGGTTCTTTTCATTTCACTCTTATTGTCTTCGGGTTTTCTTTTTCAAAATTCATTATGTATTCACTTAACAGCGATTGAAAGTCTGCATTGTGCTAGGCACAGGGCTAGCTGGTGGGTGATTGGAGAGAGAAGATAGTTTTACCTCTCCTTTCCAATTGCTTAGAGTAGAACATTTCATAGTCATTGAGTGATGAACCTCTGATGCATTTCAAACTGGAGTGACTCAGCCATACTTTTAATATTATAAATGTGTCCTCAAGACTGATATCCTTTGTATATTGATACAGTTAATGAAGTGCTATAAAATGTTTGGAGCTAAGTAGTAAATGAAAATTGCTTTCTGGGGGTTCTAGATCAGGGTAGTTGGTGCAGAGAAGGCCTGGAAATGATGGGGGAATTTAGTTTTAGGAAGGTGAAATTGTTCTAGGGTAGACTAAACTAGGTACCTCATCTTTCACAGAAGCCCATTGAGAACCCAAAAAGTCTCTGGGCCTTTTGAAGTTCCTTCAGAAGGACATGTCATCGTCGTCGTTGTCGTCGTCGTCGTCATCTTCTTCTTCTTCTTCTTCTTCTTCTTCTTCTTCTTCTTTTTGGTTGTACATTATTAAACTGAACCAGTGAACTTGCCATTCTTTGAGACAGATTCAGGCCTCTGTAAGACCACTTCAAATTAAATTGAATTTCTCAAATCTGTTACCAGTTTACCAGTTATTGCTTTGCCTTTTGAAAACACATGTTAGAAAGATGCAACCCCAGATTTTATATAATGCATTCAATCTTCTCTGACCATGCCAAGGTCTCATAAACACTCAGCACTTTGGGTACTTAGTCAAGTAGTTCTATGGGGTTTGTTAAGAAATCAGAGCCAGTCCCTTCCCACTCCCCATTTCTCTTTCTTGGAGGCAAAATTTTCATCTCTTAACTTCCTTTTTTTAATTTGACTTCCCTATCTCTCTATGTAAAATGCTGTACAGTCATGTGCTGCTTAACTAGGTGGGTACATTCGGAGAAATGTTTGTAGGTGGTTTTGTGTGAATCTCGGAGTTCACTTATACTAACCTAAATGCTATAGCCCACTACACATGTAGGCTATATGATATAGCCTGTTGCTCCTAAGATACAAATCTGTACAACACACCACCAGAGTAAATCAAGCACAAGGGAAAATGATACACTTTAGAGGCGCAGTCAACAGGAGATGGAGGAAGCTCCTGCGGTGTAACGTAGCTCACTGTTTTACAGCAGACTTATGTTTCTAAGCAGAAAGAGTACACTCTAAAATAACCATAAAAAGCATAGTATAGTAAGTACATAAATGAGTTACATGGTCTTTTATTATGATTATCAAGTACATAATTATATGTACTGTACTTTCTTTTTAAAAAAATTTTAAAAGATTTTATTTCTTTGTTTTTAGAGAGAGGGGAAGGGATGGAGGATGATAGAGAGAGAAACATCAACGTGTGGTCACCTTTCATGTGGCCCCTACTGGGTACCTGGCTGGCAGTCCAGGCACATGCCCTGGCTGGGAATTGAACCAGCTACCCTTTGGTTTGCAGTCCGTGCTCAATCCACTGAGCTACACCAGCCAGGGCAATTATATATGCTGTATTTTTATACAACTGGCAGCATAGTAGGTTTGTTTACACCAGTATCACCACAAATATGTAATGCATTGCACTGAGAGCTTACCATGGCTATGAGATCACTAGCTGACAGGAATTTTTCAGCTCTGTTGTAATGTTAGGGACCACCATCATATATGTGGTCTATTGTTGACTGAAACACTATGCAGCTCATGACTGTATTGGTATTTCTTTTTTTTTTTTAATGTATATTTTATTTTAGGTATTTTATTTAGTTTTTATTGTGGAGTATGAGAATTTAGCTCTTCATCCTCTACCAGCCTCCATCACATTATGTACTCTTTCTATGCCTTTAAATTAATTTCGTGGTTCTCCTGAGTCTGTCTGCACATAAGCTGTGAAATAAACTATGATAACTTTTCCTCAACAACTTTGTGATCTCCCTGTAGCTATTAATTTCCTTGTTTTTGGTTTTCATTTGCTTAATTTTCTTTTTTATATTTGCTTAAATTCTATATATTTATCACTAATTCGACTTTAAATTCATTGCTAGTTGTCTTAGATATACTGGATATTTTACAGTTTCATCTTTCTTTTAGTGAAAACTTTTTGACCTGGTCTGTCTGCCTCTGGTACACAACTAATCTGGGAGATCTCCCTTTATTTTCATTTCCTCAATTCCCTTTTGGACCTCTTGTGTTGGATTTCTGCTATTAGTTTCCTTTCACTTTCTCTTTCTTGTTTTTTTCCCTTGATGCCATATTGGAGCACAGCCTCCAGGAGCTTCCTGAAGTGCAGTGCGTTGATAGTAATGTATCAAGACCTTGCAAGTCTGAAAAGGATTTTATACTGCCTTACTGCTTGCATAATTTAAATGTTTGTAGCATTCCAATTTCCAAATAATATTCCTCCAGAATTTCGAAGCCATTGCCTCATTGTATTCTAACCTCCAGTGTTACAGTTGAGAATACTGAAGCCATTCTTATTCTTGAGCTATTTTTTTTTTTTTTTCTGTATAAAAAGCAGTCAATATTCATCCATTGTTCAGGACCATTAGTGGACCCTTCTAATATGAAAACTCAATGCATAAGTTCTGGGGCATTTTCTCATATTAATTCTTTTGTCTCATCCTCTTCATTTTCTCTATCCTCTTTTCTGGAACTTTTTATTCAGATATTGAAATTTTTCTGAATGTCTTTTTTATTTGTCTCTCTTTTTTGCTATATTGTCTCAGAAATTGCCTTGATTTTTTGTGAAATTATGTTCTTATTTCAAGGCTGAACTACGATTTTCTATTTTTAAGTTCTCTCCCTAGTGGTTTGTTTCCTCCAAATTGGTTTCTTTTCCCCCCTCTTTGTTTTGGTCACTGTATTTCTTGCTGGAGGAGGCTGTCCTCAGATATCTGATAATCCTTATTCTGTGCTCCGTGTTGAGGGTAGAGAACTAAAAGGCTCCTGGGAAGGACTCACTGCTCCTGGGTGGGACTTGCTGTCTGTGAGCTTCACTGTAGGATTATCTGTGTTACCTGGTGCTAGACCATTCATTGGGCTGGTCTGCCTAGAGGATGACTGCCTGGTCCCCAGGGTTTTGTCTTTGGTGGTGTTGGCCTCCATTATAAATGTACATCTTTCTCATACCCAAGGGCTCACCTATACTTTGGTCCCCACAAAGACTTTAACTTTAGTGATGAAAAAGTTCTAGACTTTTGCTGGTACAAGGGAGGCAGTTGTCTGGCTGAGGAGTCTGGCTGCTTTTTTTTCCCTTAATACTTTAAGTACATTTGATTGACTCAAGAAATACGTAATCCTTCTCAGGTAGAATATTGTGCTGGGAACTTGAGAAGATAAAAAGAAGAAGCAGGTCTGGATTCTGCCATTAAGAACTTCACAGATCAATATGAAAAGATGCACACAAACATCTATATTGGGAGATGCTAAGGGACACACATGGGTAGATTTAGTGGTTTACATAATATGGATTTTTAATGATGTGCTACCTTTTAAATTTCTTTGGGCTTATTGGTAAAATGGTTTCTAAAAATACATTTTAAAAAACCTACCAAAATAAAGTGGACTAGTTAAAAAAAATAGCGACTTCCAAATACCATCCTTTGAAGATTTTTTTCATATGATTTAACTTCTGACTGATTCCAAAGACTTTCATCTAGTCTTCCTTATTGATTTTAGTTCCTACCTTTTTTTGGTCCCTATTTTTAGAGGTACATATGTAGTGCCACTAATTCTTGAGCTTTGGGGATTCATTGATAGATTGGTTCTCTATTTCCCCAGCTGCCTACTTAGATATACACACACACACACACACGTATCTATATGTGTGTGTATATATATTTTCTAAGAAAGGCATAAACCCACAGGCTAGGAGGAATGAGAAAAAAGAACAAGGTTATAACTTTCAGTGCTGAAGCTCATAGAAAAGTAGTGAAGGTCTTGGGACATATGAGAAAAATGAGTTCTAAGCAGGTAGCAGGGAAAGTAGAGAACCAATTTACCAGTGAATTTCCAAAAGTCTCAAGAATTAGCAGCACTACTTGCCTCCACGAATGTGTGTGTGTACACATGCACACATACACACATACCAGGTCTCTTTGGAAAAAGTCCAGCCCTTGTTAAATATGGTGAAGATGGTTTTCATTGTATCTATATAACTTAGCAGCCAAGGAGAGTGGACTGGAATGTGCATGTGTGAACAATGAGCACTTCACTCTATTGGACAGTGGGGGCAGTAGATGCTGCTGAGTGAGCATGTACACTGTGTGGCCATCACATTCAAAATGACTGAGTGAGTAGAGCGACGAATCTGCATCAGATTTTGTGTTAAGTTTGAACATTCCTCAGCAGAAACTACTCGGATGACTCAGAAGACTGCAGCTATGGTTAACTGGTGATTGGCAGCTTCATCACAGGAACACATCTGCTCACGCATCATGTCTTATACAGTTTTTTGGCAAAACATCAAATCACCCAGGTGACTTAGCATCGCTACAGCCCAGATTTGGCACCCTGTGACTTTTGGCTTTTCCCTAAACTAAAATCACCTTTGAAAGGGAAGAGATTTCAGACCATTCATGAGATTCAGGAAAATATGTCAGGGCAGCTGATGGCGATTGGGAGAACTGTGTGAGGTCCCAAAGTGCCTACTTTGAAGGGGGTTGAGTCATCATTGTCCTGTGTGTGTACAGTGTGTCTTATATCTTCTAAAGTAAATTTTTCTGTTTTTCATGTTATATGGCTGGAAACCTTCTGGACAGACCTTGTATATTGTTTTAGTGGTGTTTGGGGAGTGAAAATAGATAAGTGTGTTCAGTCTTTATCCAGGAGTCTTAATGTCTTTATGTGTACTTGTCTCATCTCTTTCAACTAGACTGCAAACTTTTATTTGCTTGAGTCAGGTATATAATTATTTACATCCCTCTCAGCAACTAACTGCCTTCCATGTAGTCAATCATAATCTGTTGTTTGACTTGTTATGTAAAGCAGTGACTGATGTGTATAACAAATTGGTAATCATTCTAATTTGTAGGGAGTTGATGTGCTGTGTCCCTGGAGCAATCATTTATTCCTTGCTAGATTAGTTCCTTTAGTTTCCATATTGAGAATGATTGATATTCTGTGTAGATACACTATACTAGTGGGTACAAGGTTAATGTTTCATAGTGTGAAAATGTCCTATCTATGTTTAAGGCTTATGGATAGTGGATTCCATTATCCTAATTGCATGAATGTTTCACTTCACCTGGGATTTCTTAGGGTAACAGTTACTGAGAAATAGAAATGAAGATGGAGAATGAGGAAAAGCACTTAAGATATTTGTTTCCCTCCCTTTTCTTCCTGTTCTTCTTATTAATTAACATACTATTATCAGTGAAAACCTAATTAAACTTTTCCTAATCTGATAGAAACCTTTGTAGTAGCTGATATAAATTAGGTATTTAATATTTTAATTGATACTTGACATAGTGTGTACTCTCTACAATGAAGTTAAATGAAAATGAAATGTACTAAATGAAAATGAGTACTTTGACACTATGTCCCAGGCTAAGTCAGGGTACCAATTATGTCTTATTTATTATGTCTTTCCAGTCCTAACAGGGGCTTTACAGAAATGCACTGTATGAGTGGCCACTCCAATTTTGTATCTTGTGTGTGTGTCATACCTTCAAGTGACGTATACCCCCATGGACTAATTGCCACTGGAGGAAATGACCATAATATTTGTATTTTCTCACTGGAGAGCCCAGCACCACTTTATATACTAAAAGGTCACAAAAATACTGGTGAGTATAGTGCTTTAGTTTTTTTCTGTTTGAAGAAAACTCATCCTTTTGGAAGTAAAATTTACATATACATTTTTCCTGGTTTATATTATGTTAGTTTACCTATACCTAATTGGCTTGATAGTAAATATCTTTTTGGGTCGATATTCTCCTATAAACTCTGTTACAGACTTACTCTTATGCTCAGTAAAGTTTTTTGTGCTTATACAGGTGTGGGCAAAAGTAGGTTTACAGTTGTAATGTAAATAGTACAATAATTAACAATACCTGAATAAACTTTGTGTTCCCATACTAAAAATGTAAACCTAATTTTGCCCATCCCTGTCTATTTAAAAAGTAAAGTGATCAGTTATAAAAGGAAGAGTCCGTATAATTTTGATACACTTTGTGATTTTGGTTTTTCAACTATTTTGTGAAAAGAATTTACTCGGGAAAACTCTCTCTTTATGTTTTGACTGTTATATCTGTATTTATACAGGAAGGTGAATGTTTAGAGAGCTGATATTATTTTTAAAGAGAAATACTGTTGAATATTCTTTTTCTCTGATTTGTATAAACTATTTCTGATTCTCCTGATATTCCTGGATTTGTGTATGGCTTAGCAGCTCTTTGTTATAAAATGTTAAGCATATTCATTATAAATCAGTGCAGTATGTGTCCGTATTTTTTAATGTATCTGGAATAATTTAGGACATATGTAAGCAAATAGTATGGCCCATAAACACTTAAAACTGAATTTCCTCAAGGAGTTTGGAAAATGCTTTGTATATATGTGAAATCTTTGATACAGAATGATACAGATTTTTTAACTTTATTATAGAAATCTTTAATACATATAGAAGTAGAGATAGTAATTTATATTGAGTTATATATACCCATATCTAGGAGGGAATAATGATCTGTTCCACCCATGTATTTTACATTGCATCAAGGATTATCCACATAAGGATAATCTTGAAGCTCTGTCTTGTTTCATCTTTCCCCTCTTCCACAACATTATTTTAAAAGAAAATTTCAGTATACTGTTGCATTTGTAAATACTTCAGTATGCAGCTATAAAATAGGATTTGGCAAACTTTTTCTGAAAATAGCCAGATAGTAAACATTTTTAGGCTTTGTAGGCCATATGGTTGCTTTCACAACCCCTCAACTCTGCCATTGTGTTCAAAAGCAGCCATTGACAAATAAATGAATGGGCCTCTCTGTGTTTCAGTAAATCTTTATTTATGGACACTGAAATTTGGAAGTTACATAATTTTCACATCAGGAAGTATATTTTGTTTATTTTTTCCTAACCACTTACAAATGTAAAACCTATTCTTAGTTTGTGTGCTATACAGTATAAGTGGCCCATGGCCCATCATTTGCTGACCACTCTGAAAGATATGGATTCTCGCTTTCTTTCTTTTGTTTAATAATATCATTATCACACCTGAAACAAAACAAAACCTCACTTCTTATTATCACATAGCCAGTGAATGTTCCCATTTACCCAGTTATCTCATAAATGGTTTTTTCTAGTTTAATAACCCAAACAAGGACCACATATCTTTCAATATGTCAGTTTCTTACCCTCCTCCATTTAAAACCAGCTTATTTTACTTGTAGAATTTCCCACAATCTGAACTTTGCTGATTAGAGCCTTTTTGTTCCCTTTAACATGTTCTTCAGACCCTATGTTTTATAAGCTATTAGTTAGATCTAGAAGTTTGCCCAGATTCAGAATCAAGTTTTTAACATGAATACTTTAAAGATAGTATCGTGTACTTTTGTGTAGCTCATTAAGAGGCATGTGATACCTCTTTTTTGTGATGTTCAGATTGATCAGTGGGCTCAAGTGCTGTGCAACCATTTGTTATAACATACCTATCAGTCTTATGTAATTATTTTTAGCATCTATTGATGATCATTGCATAGATCCAGTATTTTATTAATATTTTCAAAATGATTATACTCTGATTCTACCATTATTTCTGCATTTAATAGCTAGCATTTTTCTATATAAAGCTTTCCCACATCAACTCTTTGATTACCATGGAAGTGTTTCCTTGCTCACTTTCCCACGTCTTTTACTGAGTTTAAAAATGAGTTGGTTTCCTAACATCTTTTTTTTCTTTTTGATTCTCACATTGTCCCATGTCAGGCCATTGGGATCCTTGTAAATTGGCTCCTGTGACCAGAGAATAAATCTCCATCTACTACAGTGAGTGAGGATGCACTTTCCTGACACTGTAGGCTGAGAAGAGAAATCTATTGTTTGACCATGTCGTATGCAGACTGTGAATCACTCTTATTTTTTCAAGTCCTCTGCTTAGCCACATCCTTCATGAAACCAAGAGGCTAATACTGAGCCTCACAGTCGTGGGCCCAGTCACTGTGCTTCTGAATTTCTCTTTGTGGATGTTTAAATTATAATCTTCCTGCATTTTGCTAAGTCAGTTATTTTATTTTCAGTTGCCTTTGTCCTTGTAGATCAATACCATTTATAGCATTACTCTAAACAATCTGCCATTTTTAATGAGAATTCTGAGGGGGGTGCATTTCCATATTTTTAGATAATTTTTCATTTGTAATTTTTATCCTGTATAATTTTACATTAATGAAACATTTAAACATTCCATTATTGAACATTTAGCTTGGCTCTGGTTTTTTTTTTTTTTTTTTTTTTGTCATTTCAACAAAAGTGACAAATATCTTTATTAATAGCATTTCAAAATCATTTATCACTGGCCAGGTACCTGAGTCGTTTAGAGCATTGTACCGCTATGCCAAGATTGCAGGTTATGTCCCCTGTCAGGGCACATATAAGAAGCAACCAATTAATGCATAAATAAGTGGAACAATAAATTGACTTCAGTTTGTCCATCTATCCCCCCCCAAATCAATTTTTAAAATGGTATTAAAATCATTTACATTGTCTTACCATGTAGTTTCTTAGAACTGGAAGGGATTGTGCAAGCCAGGTAATCCTGTTCCCTCATTCTGCAGATGAGGAATCAATCTCAGGTTAAGTAATGTCCTTGCCGTCAGACCTCTCATAAGTGGCATCTCTAGTACTTGTATCCAGGCAGTCTGACACCAGAGTCATAACCACTGTACACACTTCTGCATCTCCACTGAGTTAAATGTTTTTAAAATTGCATTGCTTTAATAACAAGATCGAACATTTTTCTGTATGAAAGTATGTTCACTAATGCCTTTTTTTCCTTTAGTATGTAGTCTGTCATCTGGAAAATTTGGGACATTACTTAGTGGCTCATGGGACACTACTGCTAAAGTGTGGCTGAATGACAAATGCATGATGACTTTACAGGTACAGCAGTTTTATGTGAATATTCTACATAATTAAATATGATGACTTGTGGCAACTTAAATTAATACCCATTTTACTCACAGGGTCATACAGCTGCAGTGTGGGCAGTAAAGATCTTACCTGAACAGGGCTTAATGTTAACTGGATCGGCAGACAAAACTATTAAACTGTGGAAAGCTGGAAGATGTGAGAGGACTTTTTCAGGTAATATCAGAGTATACACCTCTTATCATCTTATTGCTTTATATTTATTCAAATGGTCTTTTTCTCAAAGGTTTAAAAGCTTTAAAGTGGTATTTGAAAAATGTTACACATGTATCTTTTTAAGGGATATTTTGAAACTTCTCATTAAAATCCAGGTTGCACTAATAAATAGGTACTTCATAGCCTGAACGTGCTTCTATGAACTATGTATGTGTAACTCGTGGTATGCAGTTACATTTTTGCTTGTCCTTTAAACATGTTCAGTCTGAGCTTTGATGGCTCAGTAGTGTTACCTTCATATATTGAGGAAAACATAAGTGCTTTCATTAATATTGAAGTATAATGTTTAATAGTACATTTCAGGCTCTATTTATTTAGTGGTTTAGGTGGGTAGTCTTTTTAGTAAAAGGTGAAAGATTTATATGATATGAAGAGAAACCATAGTATAGGTGGGTACTCTTTTTAAACCTCAGCCATTAAATAACTCCAACAGTGGTATGAATTTTTTGTTGTTGTTTTTTTTTCTTTTATTTACTTTTTTAAAGTTCATTACCACCTTGGAGGATAACACTGTGAGAAGTCCCTATGTGAAGCTAAAACTATCTATAGATGGCAAATGGACAATGAGTTCTAATAAACATATGTTTTTGTTTCCATGTGTACATATATGTATCAAGTTGTTATTAATTCATGATAGACAATCAACTTAGCAAATATTGAGCATGGGAAAGGTTTTGACTTCTGATTTTTGTTATTAGATTAGAAGCTTCAAAGAATGTTTTGTTCTTAAAAAATCATAGTGACATTTTCTGCAAGGCTTCAAGTGATATTGAAATAAATTGAATTTTGTCAACTGTATCTCCAGTTACATAATTAAGAACATTATATAAGAAGTTTACTGCATAAATTCTTGCTGTTTAAAAAACTTGGTAATCGTTGGTTTTTAGTTTATCTTTTTAATGCTTGCATTTGTATAAGTTATGAAATATTCCCAAAAATCAACCAGCAATGTTTGGCTTTATATTTGCATTTTGGTTGAATCAAGAGGTAGAATAATTAGTCAGGAAAGTTGAATTCTTGTTTTAGCATTGCCACTAATTAGATGGTTGTAGAAAAATTTATCTGTCTCAGCCTAGTCTTCCATATTTTAATAAAGTTTACTTTTCTGTGATGCATTTAATATTTTAAATGTAAATTATTGTAATATTTTATAATCTTAGTTTTTCTTAATTTTTTCTGATGTTTTATAAGTATTAATTTTAGTATTGTGTGGTAAAAAACTTAACGGATATTTATTCCTTGTTATATTTCAGTTACATTTGAATATTGCATATGTTATGAATTATTTTTACTATTGGATAAGAAAAATTGTCAGGTAAAAAAGAATAGTGGGGATCAAAGTTTAGTTTCTGGAGGGTTTTCAGAAAAAAATTGCTGGCCAAGATGGAGGCATAGGTAGATACACTTTACCTCCTCACACAAGCAAAAGAAGGACAACAAATTTAAAAACAAAAATAACCAGAACTGCCAGAAAAATCAAACTGTATGAAAGTCTGACAACCAAGGAGTTAAAGAAGAAACATTCATCCAGACTGGGGAGAGGTGCGGAGACTGGCAACAGGGGTGGAGAGAACTCCCAGCAAGGCAGTGGCTGGAGGACCAGGGCGGGCAATGGCTGGCAGAGCTGGTAAGGTGGCTACTGGCAGAACGGGTAGTCCCATGTTTTTGTGTGGATAAACCAGAAGGAACACCTGGGGAGCGAGATAGGCTGTACAGCCTATGATCCCAACACAGGGAAATAAAGCCTCAAAACCTGACTGAAAAAACCTGTGGTGGTTGAGATCGTAGAAGAAACTCCCAGCCTCACAGGAGAGTTCGTTGGCGAGACCCATGGCATCCTAGAACGTAAACGAACCCACCCACCTGGGAATCAGCACCAGAAGGGCCCAAGTTGTTTGTGGGTAGCCGAGGAAGTGACTGAAAGTTGCCAAAAGCTGAGCAAGTGACATTGTTCCCTTTCAGACCCCTCCCTCACATAAAGTGCCATAATGCAGCCACATGGGTTGCCCCGCTCTGGTGAATACCTAAGGCTCTGCCCCTTACAATGTAACAGGTGTGCAGATACAAAAAAATGGCCCAAATGAAAGAACAGATCAAAGCTCCAGAAAAAATACAACTAAGCAGTGAAGAGATAGCCAGCCTGTCAGATGCACAGTTCAAAACACTAGTTATCAGGATGCTCACAGAAATGGTTCATTATGGTTGCAAAATAAAGGAAAAAGTGAAAGCAATGAAAAGTGAAATAAAGGAAAATATAAGGGAAACCAATAGTGAAGGGAAGGAAACTGGGACTCAAGTCAACAATTTGAAACAAAAGTAAGAAATAAACATTCAACCAGAACAGAATGAAGAAACGAATTCAAGAAAATGAGGAGAGGCTTGGGAACCTCTAGGACAAATCTAAATATTCCAACATCTGAATCGTAGGAGTTCTAGAGGGAGAAGAGGAAGAGCAAGGAATTGAAAACCTAATGAAGGAGACCTTCCCTTATCTGGCCAAGGAAATAGAATTCCAGGAAGTCCAGGACCCAAGGAAGCCCATACCAAGGCACATCTTAATTATCTTAGCTGAGATTAAAGAGGAGAGAAGCCTAAAAGCAGCAAGAGGAAAGGAGAGAGTTACCTGCAAAGGAGTTCCCATAAGACTCTTAGCTGATTTCTCAAAAGAACCCTTGCAGGAAAGAAGGGGCTGGAAAGAAGTATCTAAAATCATGAAAGGCAAGGACCTACATCAAAGATTACTCTATCCAGCAAAGGTATCATTTAGAATGGAAAGGCAAATAAAGTGCTTCCCAGATAAGGTCAAGTTGAAGGAGTTCATCACCACCAACCTCTTATTATAGGAAATGTTAAAGGGACTTATCTAAGAAAAAGAAGATGATCAAAACTATGAACAGTAAAATGACAACAAACTCACAACTATCAATAACTGAACCTAAAAAAAATAAATAAATAAACTAAGCAAACAACTAGAACAGGAACAGATTCACAGAAATAGAGATCACATGGAGGGTTATCAGCAGAGAAGGGGTGGGAGGAGAATAGGGGAAAAGGTTCAGGGAGTAAGAATCATAGTGGTAGGTACAAAATACACAGGGAGAGGTTAAAAACAGTATGGGAAATGGAGAGCCCAAAGAACTTATATGTACAACCCATGGACATGACCTAAGGTGAGGAATGCTGGTGGGATGGGGGTACAGATTGGAGGGGAATAAAGGGGAGAAAATAAATGGGGCAACTGTATATAATGTATTATAATAGTATAATAAATAAAATATATTAAAAACAAAATGCTCAAAAAGTTAGAGAAGATTAAATAAATATAAAATTCTGTATTTTGCTGTGTATAATGTACACCCATGTTTTTAGCCCAAACTTTCAGGAAAAAAATCTTTTGTTTTAATTTTTTAATTCAATTTTGTATTTATTTATACTTAGAAACAAAACCGATTATTGTATTCCAGGGTATTATTTTCCATATGGATATCCTTATTGCATTCTATAGTAATACTTTTAACACATAAACATAAAGAATTTACTTATATAGATACGGAATTAGTACTATCCATATATAATGCGCATCCTTATTTCCCCCCAAAAAAGTTAGGCAAAAAAGTGCACATTATACATGGTAAAATACGGTAATCTCTTAAGACTGGTATGAAAAAGAGATTTCAGAACCAAATTTTGGTTACCCAGCTTTTCTACAGAAAAAATGAATTTCTCAAACTTGAAAATCAGGTTTTAGTATTCACTGATGTGTTTTACCATATGTTGAGGAACTACATAGAGCCATCAACCAAATGATGTATTTTATTGATTTATAGTATTTTTTTAATACAGGGCATGAAGACTGTGTAAGAGGTTTGGCAATTTTGAGTGAGACAGAATTTCTTTCCTGTGCAAATGATGCCAGTATTAGAAGGTGGCAAATCACTGGAGAGTGTCTTGAAGTATATTACGGACATACAAATTATATTTATAGCATATCTGTCTTTCCAAATTCTAAAGGTAAGATTATTTTATACCATGCATTTTTAAAATTTTGTATTGACCATTGTTCACATTCTTAAGGTGAGGGAATGAGGGCTGATGACTTAAATCAATTTACTAACTATAACTTGAATAATTTAGTAACTTTATTTCGTAAGTATTTTTTTCTAAAGGAGAAAATTATATGATCATCTTTATATTAATTCACATTTGATGGTTTTGTTGGAAAAAGTTCTTAGGCATCAGGAAAGTATATCTACGTATAGTATGTAAGATGTGAAATGTATAAAACCATGATTTTTAGCTCTGCCTGGTTTGCTTCAGTGGATTGAGTGCTGGCATGTGAACCGAAAGGTCACCAGTTTGATTCACAGGGCACATGCCTGGGTTGCGGGCCAGGTCCCCATTTGGGGGCATGGGAGAGGTAGCTGATGTATCTCTCATAGATGTTTCTCTCCCTCTCTTTCTCCCTTCCCCTATCTTTAAAAATAAATAAATAAATAAGTGATTTTTAAAGTTGTATAAAAGTGACAACTACATAAAATTTAAAACTATAATTTTAAAATATTTTCTGGATTAAAAAAGATTAGCCTGTCTAGCAAGATAGTTTGTATTAATGTACTTAGTTTTATTCATTCAAACTAATTTTTTCTGAATTCATTTATTTTAGATTTTGTGACAACAGCAGAAGACAGATCCTTGAGGATCTGGAAACATGGAGAATGTGCTCAAACAATCCGACTTCCAGCTCAGTCTATATGGTGCTGCTGTGTACTAGATAATGATGACATTGTCGTTGGTGCAAGGTATTTATATTCTAGTCAATCAGTAAATAATATGTGTCTAGGACTTGCGTAGGCATTAGAGTGCACAGAGATAAGCCATAAGGAATTCCATGTGAGTTGGAGAGACTATATGCACAATTCTGTTGTTGAATAAAATAGTAATAGGTATAATAGCTGTTATTACACTAATGATGCAGGATATATTATTCCAGTATTTTGCAAATTGTACAGTTGAAACACTGAATGCAAAAGAAGTTGGAGAAGGTAGAGATTGGTGTAGGGAGACATTCTGGAGAAGAAATTTGGATGGGATTTTGAAAGATAGTGAGTAAGAAGGGAAATGAGAATTTTTATCAAAAGAAAGAGTAGAAGTAAAGATGTGGCATGGAAATCAAAGTGATGTTTTAGGAAAAGATGGAAAATCGTAGAGGACTAATGCTGGGAAAAAGTGGATAATAGGTAAAATGTGCTTTATTATGGAGAACCTTCGTTGCCAGACATTATTTAGATTTAGTGCTTAGGGTTAAAGCAAGAAGTGATATGATTAAAGCAGAACCTCTGAATTATTAAATATGTGGGTTTTATTTAGTTGGTGGTGACCATGGGAAGGAAAGACAATCAGAAAGCAATCTCAGTGGTAAGGGTGTGAAGTTATGAAATATTGGCTCCACAGTGCTACTGGATAAGGCACTAAAAATGAGACAGTGCTGAGGAACATGATCAGAAATGGGATGAAAGAAAAGGATAAAACGTCAAACTTCAGGTGACTGGAAGTTTTCATTAATAAAAATTTTTCGTAGGGGAATTAGTTTGGTGCAGAAGGTAATGACTTTGGTTTTAGATTTTGTAAATCCAAGTGATCAGCCACGCTCATGCCAGCGCATCATGGGCAGTTGGACTGGAGCCTAACAATTGAGATTAAGGTAAAGATTTTCATAAAACTGCCAAAGTTAAGTGGTGAACCACCTTCCTCTGAGGAAAGAAACAAAGTGGGGGAGGAACAGAAAACTAAAGACTGAATTTTGTGACATACTTGGGTAGAGAAAAAGAAGCCTGTAGCTTAAGCAGAAAAAGAAATTAAGATGTTGAAATTCAGAGGTGGTGAAAGAGAGATTTTGGCAGGAGATTGTGATCATTGTCAATAAGTACATGAGGAATTAAGGATGGAAAGTTGGAAAAGCTTTTGGATTTGGTTTAAAAGATGTTATTAGTCAGTTGCACATCAGATTTTGGTAGAAAATGATAGAAGGTAAGTAAGAGGCAATAATGGATGAAGGATTATAGACTATTCTGGCATTGAAGGCAAGAAGTAAAAGCAGTAAGGGATAGATCAGCCCCCAGCCTTTTTGGCACCAGGGACCGGTTTTGTGGAAGACCATTTTTCCACAAAGTGGGGTAGGGGCGCTTTATATCTTGCCACCAAGATGCAGCTGAATTGTCACTTGCCACTCACTGATAGGGTTTTGATATGAGTCTGAAAGAAATTGATTTATTATGGTTTCTGTGCAGTCAAACCTCTCTGCTAATGATAATTATTTGCAGCCCCACTGCTGGCATCACCTCCTCGGTTCCACCTCAGATCACTAGGCATTAGAGTCTCATAAGGAGCACACAGCCAAGGTCCTTCACATGAACAATTCACAGTAGGGTTCATGTTCTTATGAGGATCTAATGCCTCCTGCCCCAATCCAACAGGAGGGGGAGCGCAGGTGGTAATTCTGTCAGTGGGGAGAGGCTGTAAATACAGATGAAGCTTCACTTACCTCCTGCTGTGCAGCCCTGTTCCTAACAGGCCACTGACTTGGATCTTGGCTTGGGGTTGGGAACCCCTGGGATAGAGATCTAATAAAGTGGAGCTGTTTTGCTTTGTGGTTGGTTGATTTATTGGCTTATTTCCTCCCTTGTCACACACATTCCCACCCTTAACATATTTAAAGTTAAAGAAATACAAATAAATTGAAAGGGTGAAATTGCTGTTAGTGGAAGGTCATGTAAGAAAAAGTTTTCTATAGAATTGGGTATGGTTAGCAGAGTTGAAAGTTGCTAACTTGCCTCCCCAAAATGAGAAATCATGGTAATTAAGTCGTTTTTCTGAGAATAGATGTTGGGATTGCTGCCTAGTCCAAAGGTGAGGCTGTTTTTTTCTTATTTGGGGTTACATTGCCAGTTAACAGTATACTAAAGGCAGATTCCATGGTTCCCTAAGAAACAGATATTGAGCATCGGCTCTTTTAAGTCGAATGTTGGGTATTTGAACCCTTAATAAATTAAACTAGACCAGTATCCTTCTTTATATCGTAACACTTATGTAATACTGACTTTTAAAATGTATACTTTATCACAAGGTTTTTATGGTAAATATTTAACTTGGAATTGAAAATTGTGTTAAATATCTATTTCTCTGTCCTTAGCCAGTAACTTTTCCCTAGTTTTTTTTCCAACCTATACATTGCTTTAGAAAATAATAGAGGGCAGTGCGTGCTTAAGTACACATAGTGCTATCCTCAACAATAAGTACATAGTAATGTTTCTCATATTCACAAATAAAGATTATTTTTGCTTTGGATCATTCAGGTGTGATAATGTTAATACACTATAGCAGTGACTTCAAATCAGTTTGTTTTTCCTTATAGTGATGGTATTATTAGAGTGTTTACAGAATCAGCGGATCGGACGGCGAGTGCAGAGGAGATCAAGGCTTTTGAAAAAGAACTTTCTCAGGCAACCATTGATTCCAAAACTGGTGATTTAGGGGACATTAATGCAGAGCAGCTTCCTGGGAGGGAACATCTGAATGAACCTGGTAAATATTTCAGTGTATCGAGTAGTAAAACTTGTTACCAATTATTTCAAAATTTTGGAATTAAAGTGGTAGGAAAAAAGGTTGATTTGCTAATTATTTAGTGTAAAAGTCCAATAACACTGTATTCATGATTGCACTTGTGAAAAAGCAGTGGTGGGTAGAACTGCCGGCTCCCTCATACCCACATCAAGGCAGTGGCTTCTCACTGTCCAGTAGTCACGTGTTCTTTACCGACACACAGTTGTAGTTAAAAAAAGATGCCATATGCCCTCAAAAATGTCCTTGATGGAGCATGAAAATTTTATTTTACTACATTTACATCCCTTTAGTGCATTTTAAGAAATAGATTCTGGATGACAGAATGCACATTACACATACAGTATACCAACACACTCTGGTGTCTGAAGGATATGTGCAGTCATTTAATTTGCAGGCCGAACTAGTCTCTTTTTCATGGGGTGGCATTTTTATTTTGCAGAACAACTAATTAGTTATTCAGGCTTGGGTATATGGCAGGCATTCTTTAAAAATGAACATAGTGAGTTTGTCACTTTAAGGAAAACAACTGACAATACTTGTTTCCAAAGATAAAATTCAAACTTTCAAGTGTGAATTGAAATTTTAGAAAATCTGTATCTGCTACCAGGAGCTTGATAGTTTCCCACTACTTACAAGACTGTTCTAATGATATCAGTAGCACTATTAGCAAGTGTGATTTCTTTTTTGATACTGAATAATGTGTAAACATGTGGAAGATCTGCATAGCTTATTTAATCAGTATTTTCCAAATGCTAGTTCATGGTGTCATAAACTGTTCAATGTGTAAGATAGACAATGGATTTTAGCTTAATAGTGTATGACAAATTAATGACGGTTT
Organism: Anoura caudifer; assembly: GCA_004027475.1. Classification (NCBI taxonomy): domain Eukaryota; kingdom Metazoa; phylum Chordata; class Mammalia; order Chiroptera; family Phyllostomidae; genus Anoura; species Anoura caudifer. The sequence goes on along the minus strand of PVKU01005319.1, from coordinate 99,915 downwards.
TAGATTCTAAATTACAACCTTCAAGGACCTATTACTTGTGTAATACATTTTTCTGAAAAAAACTGTTAAACTAGTCTTCTCTTTTTCAACATTTTTTTTATGTATATATACCTCAACCAAAACAATAGATGGCAACAGTTTGAATGCACAGGCAGGTATGGTAAATCCAGCTGTCTTCTATTAAGAAAGATAGTAAACTGATTTACAGAAATAGAAAAACAGTGCCAGTCTTTTCATTAAATTTCTAAAAATAAAACATTTTCATTAAAAATATTTATTCAAAATATAATGGATCTATTATTGTTTTCCATGAAGTAAATATATTGTCATTTTTAAATTTCAAATCTAATAAATTAGTTGATATAACCCACATTAAAGAAAGCTCTTTGGGCTTCTGAATAACTCATGACTACAAAGAGATTTTGAAAACAAAACTCTGAAAACCTCTGCATTTATGTTTTAATATTATAATAATTTTTTACAAAGTGTAGTCTTTTCGTCACTATGTATATACATAAGTAAATATTTACTAAGGGCCTTATATGTGCCAGGCATTGTTCTAAGCTCTAGGGATACAGCAGATAACAAAACAGAGGAAAATCTCTGTTCTCACACATTTACGTTCTACATGAGGAGACAAGTAAATAATATTTAACTGTGTCAGATAATGATAAGTACTGAGGGAAAAATAAAGCCAGGGTTGCGGCTGTTTTATCACTGTACATGCAGTGGCTAGGGATGTATAATAGGATAGCAATAGCTGCTATAACGCGTAAACCAGATTAATCCTAAAATCTCAGTGGCTCTACACAGTTTACTTGTTGCACATTTAAAGCTCATTTGATGGCAGGGTATGTTGGAGCATGTTTATAGAGTAATTTTGCTCCTCAGGGTCATTCAGGGAGCCAGGCTGATGGAAACCACCATCTTCAACATGTGATGTCAAAGATTCCTTGGGTATAGACTTTCATCCACCAAACAGGGTAATAGGGGAGTGTAGAGGATGATAGAGTAGGCCTTGAAATAGCCTGTATCACAGATACCCGTATGCCACCGGGTGTATACTCAGTGTGTAACGTCTAGGGACTGCAAGTTGCAAGGGGGCTAAATAATGTTATTTCTGACTAGACAGCCAGAGCTCTACTGTATGGAATAGAAGGGATCATGACTCTGGAGGGCAGATGGTGTCTTTGCCACTGAAGGCTTTGCTGAGAATGTGACATTCAAGTAAAGCCCTTAAGGTGGCAAGGGAGCAAACCTTGCCAGCACCTGTATGAAGAGTGTCAAAGGCAGAATAGCTAGCTAGTTCAAAGACTCCATGGCTGGAGTAGGAAGCGGGGCTGAGGGAAGGAGTAGAGGAAGATCAGGTAAGAGAAGATAGTAGGGTCAGATTATATTTGGCCTTGTACACTACTCCATTGATATAGCTTTAATCAATGGTGAGGTGGGAAATCATTGAAGGGTCTCAGCCGAGATGTGTCAGGAGCTCCTTAAACTTTTGAAATAATTTCTGGGATTGCTTTGTTGAATATAGACTGCAGGGCCCAAGGTAGGAGTAGGAGGCCATCGATCATTCCAACTGAGAAATGATGGTGGCTTGTACCAATGGGTAGTGAAGGAGATGGTGAAAAGAGGTCCTTTTAGATACACTTTAAATACAGAGCTGATAGAATTTTCTGAAGGATTGACCGTGGGGTTGCAAAAAAGAGGAGTCATACTCCTCCATACATTTTGGCCTGAGCAGCTAGAAGAATGGAGAATCAGTTACTGAAATGAAAGTTTTGTCGGAAGATAATCAGTAATAAAGCTTGGTTTAATTTTCATGAGCTTGCTACTTTCTAGAATCATTTTTTAACCTTCCTTTATTTAATAAAGTTTCAGTTTAATCATTGTTTTTACACCACTTTCCAGTAAATTATATTTTAAAATTTTTTGTTTGATAAAATTTTCTACTAAACCTAAATACAGATTCTCTTTTATACGTAAATTTTAATGTTAACAATTTCCTATCTAAATGTTTTTGAGTTTAACCCTGCTGTTCAGTCTTTGATTTTCAAAATTTCTATTTTAAGGTACTAGAGAAGGACAGACTCGTCTAATCAGAGATGGGGAGAACGTCGAAGCCTACCAATGGAGTATTAGCGAAGGGAGGTGGATAAAAATTGGTGATGTTGTTGGCTCATCTGGTGCTAATCAGCAAACATCTGGAAAAGTTTTATTTGAAGGGAAAGTATGTTAACTTCTGCTTTTTAATTACCTTTATCTTAAAACATCTGATAAATGTTTTCTTTTCCCTTTTTTCCATGCTAATAAAATTTTCTTTGGTGTTTGTCATTTAAAATTACATTTCTATGGGGGAAATTCTCTCTTTTTCCCTGTCTTGAATTAGATTTTTTAGGAATCTCTTTACATGTAGGGAAAGCTGCATTTCTTTTCTTTTTCTTTTTTTTGGTTGAGATTTTATTTATTTATTTTTAGAGGAGGGAAGGGAAGGAAAGAGGAAGAGAAACATCAATATGTGGTTGCCTCTCCTGTGCCCCTTACTGGGGACTTGGCCAGCAACCCAGGCATTGCCCTGACTGGGAATCAAACCAGTAATCCTTTGGTTTGCAGGCTGGTATTCAATCCACTGAGCCACAGCAACCAGGGCAGAAAAGCTGCATTTCATAGACAGATTAGGCATTATTTGTCTTTTAATAGCATAATTTGTTTACAACCATTATGGATTAGGAGCTTCTGTACCATCTTTCATCTAATGCTTCCTGCCTATATTTAACTTGACAAGACATGGAGGACCCTCCCGGGAATGCTTATGATGCCGGAATGTTGGTGATGGGGCATGGTAACAGCTAATATTTTAGCCTTGACATCAACCAATTGGAAATTCTCCTTTGGCCTTAGAATTAAAATGTAGTTGTAATTCATCCCCCACCTTCACTCCTCAGTGAAATACTAATCTTGTAGCACATGCAGGTGGTTGCTATTAATTATATGCCAGGCGCAAGATTTTAACATTGCACTTTGGAGAAAGTTTAAGTACTATAATTATTAAAGTAAAGAACACGTAACATCTGACTATATATGTCATTAATACACATGAACAGAAAACTTAGTAATTATCTCCTTTTTATATTCCTATTAAAGGAATTTGATTATGTTTTCTCAATTGATGTCAATGAAGGTGGACCATCATATAAATTGCCATATAACATCAGTGATGATCCTTGGTTAACTGCGTACAACTTCTTACAGAAGAATGATTTGAATCCCATGTTTTTGGATCAAGTAGCAAAATTTATTATTGATAACACAAAAGGTCAAATGTTGGGACTTGGAAACACCAGTTTTTCTGATCCGTTCACAGGTGAGTTAGGGTTGGTATTAAGGTTTAATGTACTTTCATTGATTTTGGTTGATTTTCATTGTTTGATATGTTTAAATGCCTATTATGATTAGCTGTTTAAACAAAAAACAAGATCTACAATAGGTTTTCCTTCACGTTCAAATTTATAAGCCTCAAATTATATAGTAATTCTGTGTTCATAAAAATGGTTATAAATTGTTCTGTTACAAAAATGTCACACTAAACTAAATAAAATTAAATTCTCATGTAGTTTGAAATAAAAAGAAACTTCTGTGTTCCTTTATATGTACTTCTTTTTAAAAATATATTTTTTGATGAAATTTGTTTTCACATGAGGCTAAATTGATTAGTTGTGCATCACATCTAGGGCTGAACTGTGGGTAGTTTTATATGTTATTTATATTCTATATGTTCATTTTGAGTCAGCTGTTTGTAACATACAGTGTCTCAATTTTTATAAATGGGATTTGGTTCTCATGCCAGTCCATAAATTATAATCCCAGTAGTATTAATCTGAGCCCTGGCTCCTAGGAAATAGATTGTAAGTCTAGCCTGAGTATAAGCCTAGTTCTAGGCCCCAGGAACCAAAACCATGGTACAGGATGAAATAAAATGCTTTGTTTTTTCTTAGGTATGAGGCAAGCTCTAACTAAATTTTTGGAATTGGTACTGTATTATTAATGTTTTGCTGTTGTGAGTTTTGATTCCATGTTTTTTAATTTGCTACTGTTCTTTCTTGTTTTATAAGGAAGGATCCCATATCCTCTTTTTTCTTCCTTGACAGATACTTCATGCTCCCAAATTATCTCCTCTTTCCATATTTCCATTGCCAATTCGCATAATAAAACTAGTCTCATCTGCATGTTGACTTAAAAAGAATTATTAGACAGACTCACTACTGAACTATAAATGATGCAACCTTCCCAAAAGCTGCACTTTTTTAAAAAAGGAGGGCCAGGAACATTTTTATTATCTGGATATTTCTGTTGGTGGACTTTCAGTCTGCAATGCAAAAGTGGACACTTGATAGCGATATTGTGTAAGCTATTTTATGGGACTGAGGAGAGATATTAAAACAGCTGGTCCAATCTGGAAATATAGCAGCTATTTGGCTTTTTTGCTTTTCTGAAGCTTTAACTTTGTGAACATCCTTACATATTTCTTTTTGTAGCTGTCTGTGATTATTTCCCTAGAGGTACTAATGAAACATACATACACATGCACGACACATTTGTAAAGGTATAAACAGAAGACTGTCTCCTTTGTAGCACTCATCCCCTTTGTAATTCTCTTCTTCAGTAGGTTGTAAGCTTCAGTGGATACAAGCAATCATGTTCTCTGCTGGATCCCTAGTACTAAATGTATTGTTTGACACATGAATTAATGAACTCAGTGGTTCTCTAAAAGATTAGCATTTGATGCCTGTGGTTTTGATAGCAAAAGCAACAGCGGGAATTCTAGTGAATTTGTATAGGAATGGAAATTGATTGTATGTATATATTATTTAGGCCAGAGACCACCCATCATTTCTCTTTATATTTGAATTCCTAGTTATTTTAATGTTTAAATCAAGGCCTAAGATATAATAAAGTATTAAAGTTAAGAAAACAAAGCTTGGAGAAGCATTGAAATTTTAGTTTCTTGCTAGTGTTTTCAACTGTAACATTTTTTATTGTAAGTTCTGTTATTCTCCCATGTAACAGCCTTGCCCTTCTCTTCTCCTCCAAGCTTAGAGTCTTCCAATGTAAGCATTTTGTTACTTATGAAATTCAAAATTGTGGCATACATACTTAAGTCTTTCCTTCGTTTGCATGCACAGGTGGTGGTCGGTATGTTCCAGGCTCTTCATCAGGATCTTCTAACCTACCGCCTGCAGCAGATCCTTTTACAGGTAGGATGCAGTTTTGATTAATGTATCTACGCTGAATTACATTATATGGCTTATCATTTTGGAGATGTTACTCAATAATTGATACTTCCCTTATTTATATGTCCAATTTTGGTGGATATCCTTTTCTTTAACTTCTAATTTTTGCTTTTTCTTAGAGTACTTTTGTGACTTTCCTCAGGACTTTTAAATAGCATATTATTATAGCTCACCATTTTCTCCAGTGGTCCTTCCTGCCAGGAGAGTTGTTAAGAGCATAGGTTTTAGAGCCAGACAGACCTTGGTTCAAAATTTGGCTATACCACATACTTGCTATGACAAGTTGGCAAGTTACTGAACCTGTCTGAGCCTATTTTTTTTATCTGTGAAATTAGATAATAGGGGAGCCCACCAACCAAGACACAGCATGAGTGCTATCACTGGCGAGATGCTACCAGTCATGAGCAGAGAAGGAGCCATGTGAGTCCCTGATATTGGATGGAGCAGTGCAGTCAAGAAGTCTGCCCAGGCATATTTGCCTTAGTGTCGAAGGAGACAGTTCACCAGCTATCCAAGATTAGTCTTCCTAATCTAAGTTATTAATTGCCTTCATGAAGCCCTGAAAGTGTTGGTGTGTCTCTTCAAAGTGACTATTAACCAAGGTATGCCTCAGCATCAACAATACTGGAAAAAATGGCCAGACTTGGACTTCAATGTAGCTGAAGAAGTCTGTTTTCAAAATAGTTTTTGATATATTTTATGATGCTGTTGTTGGATCTTCAGCCAGAGTTCCTGGACAATATATCAATTTTGGGAAGAGATTTACAGTGTTTATGGTATTCATTGGTTTTGCCAATATACAGTCCTCTCTAAATCATAGATTGGACCAACAAACAGTTTTGGGTCCGTGTCATGAAGTTGTGAATTGCTCTCATGAACTCTTTTTCCTGTGAATGAATTGGTGGACCAGATTCAAATAGCTGTACCCTGTGCATTGATACCTAGCATATGACAATAACTAACTATAAAGCTAAATCTTGTAATGACAAGTGCAATTTGAAAAGATAGTGAGGATCTGAAGAGTAGGTAAGATGATGACTTTTTCTATCAGTAGATTCAGGCACAGTAATACACTGAAACTTAGAACACCAGAGTTCCTGAATCTCATTGGCAGATCTTTTTTGGAACAGAAGGAACATAACAGCCTTCAATAACAACAAAATCAAGAGAATTCCATCATAACCAGAGCATGTCTCACTGTTGCACAATGTCAGTAACTCAGAAGATGCAGTGATCATGGAGATAGGCAAGATAGCATACTAAATGTCCAAAAGAATTACAGCATTATAAGGACAACTGAAGCAACTATTATAAAAAATAGATAACACCACCTACCACACTGAAATATTATGAAAATTAAATTAAATAATACATGTAAAGTATTCTAGGAGGAATATAGTTAAGCCCTCAGTAATATGTTAGCTATATTATTATTGTTGATGTTGTTTCCCCAGTTTTACCAATACCACTGGGCCAAAAGATTTACCCGTCTGGCTTACAACTTAAGGTCCATCTTAAGTCTTTTTTGTTTTCCTTTTTCATGTGGTTGGCAAACTTTCGATGTTCATTGGAATCATCTAGGATGCTTGTTTAATTACTTATTACATGGTCCTTCCTACAGATTTGGTCATATTAGGTTTGTGAGGTAGTTAAAAAATACCATTGCCCTGATCTCTCACCCTTGGATTCTGATTAAATTAAATGGTCTTTGGTATGGTTTACTGTTAGGTTTGTGTAAAAGCTCACTATAGGTTTGTAAAGTAAAGCCACTTTGAAGAACCACTAGGCTAGTTTGGGTAGGCCCTGGGAATCTGCATATTGAACAGGTAACTTTCTCTAAATGTCAGAACCATATTTAGAAAACTGTGGCACTGTACTCTGCCTCATAATGCTTTGGGCAAGTTGTTCAGCCTTCCCATAATAACTGTTGTGAGTAATAGTGGTGTCTAATTAATATAATTTTTAATTTTTAATATATTTTATTGATTATGCTATTACAGTTGTCCCATTTCTCCCCCCATTATTCCCCTCCACCCTGCACACCCCCTCCTACCCACATCCCCCCCTTTAGTTCATGTCCATGTGTCATAAGTTCTTTAGCTTCTACATTTCCCATGCTATTCTTGCCCTTCCCCTGTCTATTTTCTACCTACAGTCTAGGCTACTTATTCTCTGAACCTTTCCCCCTCTCTCCTCCTCCCACTGCCCTGTTTGCTAACCCACCATGTAATCTCCATTTCTGCATTTCTGTTCCTGTTCTAGCTGTTGGCTTAGTTTGCTTTTGTTTTAGGTGTGGTTGTTAATTCTGTGAGTTTACTGTCTTTTTACTGTCATATTTTTTATCTTTTTTTCCTAAGGTAAGTCCCTTTAACATTTCATATAATAAGGGCTTGGTGATGATGAACTCCTTTAACTTGACGTTATCTGAGAAGCGCTTTATCTCCCCTTCCATTCTAAATGAAAGCTTTGCTGGATAGAGCAATCTTGGATGTAGATCCTTGACTTTCAAGAATTCAAATACTTCTTTCTAGCCCCTTCTTGTCTGTAAGGTTTCTTTTGAGAAATCAGCTGACAGTCTGATGGGAACTCCTTTGTAAGTGACTGTCCCCTTATGTCTTACTGCTTCTAGAATTCTCTCCTTCATTTTAATCTTGGCTAATGTAATTATGATGTGCCTTGGTGTGTTCCTCCTTGGGTCCAACTTCTTTGGGACTCTCTGAGTTTCCTGGACTTCCTTTAAAGGAAGTCTATTTCCTTTGCCAGATTGGGGAAGTTCTCCTTTAATATTTTTTCAAATAAGTTTTCCACTTATTGCTCTTCTTCTTCCCCTTCTGGTACTCCTATAATTTGGATTTTGGGACGTTTAAAGATGTCCTGGAGGTTCCTAAGCCTCTCCTCATTTTTTTGAATTCTTGTTTCTTCCTTGTTTTCTGTTTGGTTGTTTCTTTCTTCCTTCTGGTCCACTACATTGATTTGAGTTCCAGTTTTCCTCCCATCTCTATTGGTTCCCTGTGCGTTTTCCTTCATTTCACATACTGTAGCCTTCATTTTTTTCATCTAATTTGTGAGCAAAATCAACCAATTCTGTGAGCATTCTGAACACCAGGGCTTTGAACTGTGCATCTGATAGGTTGGCTATCTCTTGGTCACTTAGATGAATTGGCTCTGGGGCTTTGATTTGTTCTCCTGTTGGAGCCATTTGGGGGGGGAGTTGTGTGTGTGTGTGTGTGTGTGTGTGTGTGTGTGTGTGTGTGTGTTTGGTCTGGTCGCAGCTGTTACATAGTGAGGGGGGAGCCTTAGATGTTCTCCAGGGCAGGGCAGCCCAGTAGCTGGGTAGTGATGCTGTATGTGGGGGCGGGTCCAGAGAGGGCACAATGGTGTTTGCTCCACAATCTCTCGCATTCCAATCCCTTCCGCTGCTTCCCCA
>PVKU01005319.1:0-91097 GCA_004027475.1 Anoura caudifer | reverse complement strand
GGACCACCTGGTCAGCCAGCTGCCTTGCATGGCCTCGTTGGGTCTGCACAGTTGCCACCCTGCGTGCCTGGCATCCGCTAGCTGCTGCCTGTTCGCCTGGGGTCTGCTAGCTGCCACCTGTACACCTGGGATCTGTGAGCTGCTGCTGCCTGCATGCCCGGGTCCGCACCTCTGCTTTTTCCTGCCATGACTCTGCCCTTCTTACCGGTCTGGATGATACCGGTCTGGATGAATGGTTGTTGGACTTCTGTACAGTTCAATTTTCTATCAGTTCTGGTGGTTTTCTTGTTTTTAAATCTTTATTGTCCTTAATTTTGGTTGTGAGAGGAGGCACAGTGTGTCCACCTACGCCTCCATCTCGGCCAGAATTCCTAATCAATATTTAAATGAGTGCATGCTTATAAGATGCCTAGCATGCTAGCTGTCATATAGTAAAAACTCAGATCCTGTTATTTTGTGTTCTTTATTATTTTAATTCTATTGTTATTTACATCTGTGTAATTTTTTTTGTATTTTAGTTTTGCTTGCTTTTTCTTCATCTATTACACTGGTTATACCAATTCCTAGTTGTTAAATTCTGGGGCTAAAATAGCTCATCTTTCTTCTTCCTACAAAAGCTAGTCTAGGACTCCAAACTTCTTCAGATTCTGCGGATTCTCTCTATACTTGTTGTTCACATTCCTTTCGTTCAATTTTCAATTAGACAGCCACAAGTATAATTTAAAATGTGAGACTGAGCTATATTGTCATAGCATCCATAACTCTCACCTGGTCTCTTTTCTCCTTGTTGTAGTTAGATAGTCCTATTTCTCTATTTCAGTAGAATAGTTTACACATTTCATTATGGATACCTTTTAATTTCTTTCTCCAATCCACTAATGCTTTCATAATTTATTTAACTTCTATAACTATAATGTGTAAGGCATCTAATATTTATCTTAGAAGTTGAGGATTACTTTCCTAGTTAACACTTACTGGGCACTAACTGCATGCCAGGCACTGTTGTAAGCATTTTTCAGTATTAAATTCACAGTCCATTTATTACATATAAAGATAGCATTTCAAAGTATGACTAATAATGAAAATACATAATTGTATGTAAAGAGGGGCAGTTTGAACTTTGCAATTTGTAGTTACCTTTGCTCACTCAGAGTATTGCATTTTAGGTGGAGGTCGTTATGTGCCAGGGTCTATAGGTGTGGGAACTTCCGTGGCTGGAACTGATCCATTTACAGGTATACACTTTTCATTTCTTTCTTTCTTTTCTTTTTTTAGATTTTTTAAGGTTTATTGCAACCTTTATTTTTAAAAAGATTAAGAAAATTGGTGTCATTTTAATTGTTCGAGAACTTTTTATGTAGTAAATCAAGACCAAACTTCTTGACTTGGCTTTTAGAGTGTGTTCAGCGTTGTCATTACTGCACATGAGAATCACCTGAGGAATTTTAACAAGGTACTTCAACCTTATCCGGAGATATGCTCACTTCGTGTAATACTGCTCTGGGTTGGTGTCCTAGCAAGGGCAGTTTCATAATTTTCCAATGTGTATTCTAATGTACAGTCAGTATCGAAAACTGCTGTTATACTTCTCTTCTGCTATGCCTTACTTCCTCAGTACCCTTACCAAATCAGTTTATTTCAGTCTCTCCATTCATTCTTAATGTGTTGAAAATGTTATTTATTACATTGTTATCTTCGGGAACTCTGAAAGGACTTTGCTTTTATAATTTAGGCCTAGAATATTTGGCCTTCTGAGCAACTAATTTTTTTTTTTTTTTTTAGCCTTCGTACCTATCTTAGAGTCTGCCACATCTTACTTCATCACTGTTGAATATAAGCTGGCCTGCTTTCCGCTATATTGGATGCTAGTAAAATGCAGAACTAAGTTTGCAGTTTACCTCTTGCAAGTTTAACAGATACCTTGGCATATATTTTCCCCTACTTATTATTTTATATATAAGAGAATATATATGACATATGTTACTAAGCATAATAAAATAAATACCCATAAATTCTACTTAAGAACTAACTTGGTGTGTGATTTTGTAAGCTATTTTTTTTTTCATCATGAAAATACCATTGGCTGGCAGTATTGAACATAGTAATTAAGATTAAGGACTCTGGGTGAAGAATGCTTAGATTCAAATCTCAGTTCCATTACTTTTTATTCTGTTTGACCTTGAGAAAATCACTCTGTTTCTACATCTCTGCTTTTCTCATTTATAAACTTGAGATAATACGTCTTAGAGTTGTTTAGAACTTAAAATTACAAAATATATGTAAATCAGTTTATACACAATAAGTGCTTAGTAATCATTAGCTGAATGTGTTGTATTTATAAGAGTCTGAAGTTAACATTGCTTCCTCCCATTTACAGAAGTCTTTGATAGCCTTTAACAGTTTGGTGTTTATACTGGAACTATATTTACCTTAGTCTAAGCTATTGTTATCTTTCACCTACACCAATGAAATAAGGGTCTCCAAATCGGACTCTTCATGGTTCATACTGCAGTTAACGGTCTTATAAAGTCTACCTTGTTTATGCCCTTTCCCTGATTTAAAACCCTTTAAAGACTTCCCTTTGAGTATTTCCTCCTGCCACATATCACATTCTTCTCTTCCTTTTCTCTGCCTGTGTCAGTTCTGTGAGCATGCTGTGCTGTTTTCTACCTCAGGAGTTTTGGAATACTAGGATTGTTTCTTAGACCACAGATTATTTTTTGTTTTTTTTTCTCCTTTTTCTTTTTTATTCAATTTTACAATATAGTATTTATTAAATAAACTCAGGGCAACTTTTCTGGACATTCACATAGATCACCTACTCTCTCATAAGCTTTCATTGCTCACTATACTTTTCTTCAGAGAATTTTGTGTCATACTTATTTGGGTGATAATTTAATTTGCATTCTCCTTACCACAGCTAGAATCTGGTAACTAGAAGTACCGGCAATGTTTGTATAACTCACTTTTGACTATGTCAGTAAATATTTTATGCTATGTAAGCAATTAGAATTAATTTTGTATGTTTAACTCATTACTTGTTTTAACTACCTTTCCTCCTTGTGTTTGTAATATACTAAAAGATTAAAATGTTTTATTCATCTTTATTAAAATGCCTTAATTTTTCATTGGAATAAAAATTTACAAAATAAGATTTGAAATGTAAGTAGGATATAAATTAGGAAAAAATTATGCTTTAGTTGAAGTAGGTTTTTTTTTTTTTTTTAAGATTACATTTATTTTTAGAGAGAGGGGAAAGGAAGGAGAAAGAGAGGGAGAGAAACATCAATGTGTGGTTGATTCTTGTGCATCCTCCACTGGGGAACTGGCCTGTGACCGAGGCATGTGCCTTAACTGGGAATCAAACTGGCTACCCTTTGGTTTGCAGGCTGGTGCTCAATCCACTGAGCCATACCAGCCAGGGCTAGGTGAAGTAGTTTTATTCACTGTGAATGAATTTTCATCACTTTTTTATCATCAGATACTGAGTTTCAGTTATTATAATATGGGCTTAAAAGTAAAATAATATAAAAGACTAAAACTCTTGACTTTCAAGAACTTAAAACTTGAGGTGATGTATAAAAATAATGTAGAAAATGACAATGCCTACTACATCATTTGGAATAAGCAATAAAAGACAAGAGAAGAATTAAGAGTAGATGCGAAAATTTCATAATCGTTTTGTATTCTTTGATTTTAGAAATTTATAAAAGATAGAAGTAGAAAATATGAAACAGAAAAGCTTTGTTTTACATTTAAGTTCCCATTCCAAAAAAACTAAAATTTATTATATCAAATATAAAGAGTATATCAAAATCTTACATATGATTTTTCTTCTTTTTTGAGGTTGCTTGTTATTGCATGTACTGAGTAGTTACATATCTTAATTGTGAAAATAAAGTCATACAATTAGAAAAGTCTCATTTTTGACCACTCCTTATAATCTTCAACATTTTCTGCTTTGTAAATAGGGAATAGTGCCTACCAATCAGCTGCATCTAAAACAGTGAATATTTATTTTCCTAAAAAAGAGGCTGTCACTTTTGACCAAGCGAACCCTACACAAATAATAGGTAAGTATATTTTAAATACTTTTGTCATATATCCAGACTCTTTACTATGCACTCAATACCATTTCTCCTCCTAACATGAGCTATGAACTGGGTGCTTCCATGATAGAGACTTCTCTTGTGGTATTACACAAATGTGTGGACTATGAATGCACAGTCTTATAATGGACCCTTAATACTTTGTAAGAATCCTTATGCAATTATGAGGTAAATGCTTTATGATGACTTTAATGAGAAGAATACTGAAGGGGGATAAATGTAATTCCCATCCCCTAAGCTCTTAATGTTTTGTTTTGTTTTGTTTTTTAAGTATGAGTAATCGCATTTAAAAAATAAAAATCTTAGCTTTAAAAAATTAATAGCCCTTAAAATAATAATAAGAGGCTGTTTAAATTTCCCATTAGAAATGAAACTTCTCAGTTGACTTTGAGTGTTTTTTCTGCTAATTTGTTTTTCTCAAAACAAAATGATCAGTTTGGGGGGATATTTTTGGACCAAGAGTACTACAAGCTCTATTGGCCAAAGACTACGAGAAAATTATTTGAGATAACATACATAACTGAAGGTAAGACTGGGATTTTTTGTTTTGTTTTCTGTGAAAATTATCCTTCATGCTATTCTTATAAAAATCATTCATAAGTGTTTTCTTAATTCTATTTTGAACAGTAAAGAAGTATATGTTCACTTATGGACAACTACACATTTTTCAACTCGTACAATACATACAAGAGGTCTCTTTTTGCATTTCTTAAATAATGTTTTTTATATTCTGGTAGTGTTAAAAGTTTTGAATGCCAGAAATAGTGAAACAGGTCCAACTGTCCAGTTATGATGGATAAAAATTTGTAAATTTGGATAATTTATGTTTCTAATATTTTTGTGGTAGAGATTCGGCCTTTTTTATGTTTTGAGGTAAAAATTTTTGAGGAAACAGTGTTAGATGACTCAAAGTAGCATTAGTGATGATGAGCATACTTATATTGAAGATACATGTGAAGAGTTTAAAAGAATTGTTTCATGAAATATGAATATGATGGGAAAAGGCAATTATTTCCATTAAATGTTTAAAATAATGTGATGTCAAAGGTACATGTGTAACTAAGTCAATAAATTATTATAAATAAGCATTTAAGTTTCCAAATGTTTTATTGACCATCATAGAAATCAATATACTAGGTAAGTTGGCTAAGAGTTATAAATTTTCTCCTTGAGAAAATAGGGGATTGATTTATATGTGGGTATATATAGCATGATACTGCTTTGAAACCCATTGAAAATGATTACAAATATGATATATTTAAAATGTATTCAAAGCAGAAAGCTTCAGAAGATACTAGAAAATAAAAATCATCACAATAACCTTTCGGCTTAAAAATACTCACAGGCCTTATCCTTAAATTATGGTCTTCAATAATTGGCCTGAGAAGTCTTAACTTCCCCATAGTGTATGCTAGAGTAGTTATTGAAAGATTTGGCATTTATGTATTTTATCTTGCTGATGACAGAGAATTTTGAAGATTTGGTTTTGGGTTTCAGGTAAACTGAAGGAACTTAATGGAACTGCCCCTGAAGAGAAGAAGTTAACTGAAAATGACCTGATACTTCTTGAGAAGATTCTATCTCTAATATGTAATAGTTCTTCGGAAAAACCCACAGCCCAGCAACTTCAGATTTTGTGGAAAGCTATTAAGTGGCCTGAAGGTACAGAAACATTTTTTAAAATATAATTAGAAAACAGGAAATATGTCTTTTCATGTCTGTCAATATTATTGATGTTTCTAGATTAAATAAAAGCTAATTTGAGTTGTAATTCATATTATAAAATACTTCACAAAAAGGATGCACTATATACCACTATAATTCATAGTCTTATTTTGCTCCCATGTATTGTGAGAATCTGAAGGTAATGTTAAGACCCCAATACATATACCAGTTTGTATTCCCTTTCAGAGCATTTGTGGATCCCCTGCAAGCCACCCAAGAAACTCTTTGTGACCTGTTAACCCTAGACTACAAACATTTGCTATAAGGATTTTTACTTTAATTTTTCTCTTTCTCTTTTTTAAGTAAATACATTTAATTTTTTTTAATTTAAAATTTTATTTCTTACTGAAGTAATATCAGTTGTTATAACATTATATAAGGATCAGGTGTACAATATCACAATTTGATATGAGTATACACTGTAGTGTGCTCACCACCAAACGTCTAGTTTCCATTCATTACTATACATTTAATTTTTAATTCTAAAAATGTCCTCTCCCTTGTCATTTTTCTGTGCTGTTGAGATATTGGAGAAAAAAATCATTAGTCCTACAAAATGTCCCATATTGTGGATTTTGCTGATCACTTAATTTAATTGAATGTGTTGTTCTATTTCTGTAGTCCTCTTGCTATACATAATTAGATTCTGGATCAGTATTTTTTTTTAGAGATGAAGATTCTTTATAAATGATACTGCAAACAACCTTTATATCACAAGGCACATAATTTCTGGTTTCCTTACTTTTAGTGATGCTTAAGATTTTTTAGGGAGTGCATCTCTTCAGATGGTATGTATGCAGTCCCTTGAATATACAGCTGCCCACCAATCTATAAGCATCCTATTAGCATTTGTCAACTGGCATTCTTCTATGAAGAATGTTTTCTCTTCAACTCTTTGGTCTTGTTATACAATTTTTAAAAACAAGGTCGCAATCTCATTCATTCCATAAGGATTAATTGAAAATTCACTGTGTTTCATCTGATCAATAACCCAAGAGAGTTACATTACTATTAAAGCATAAATGATCTTATAGCAGCAAGTCTAGCCTTTATAAATATGAAAAATCCACAGTTTTAGAAATATATGCATTTTAAAGCAGGCACATGATTTTTAACATTTTCTGAAATGAGCATGTGTTAATTTTAAAAGTAAAATCCTTAAAAATTGAAAAACAGTCATAGGAATTTTCTGGATTTCCATAATCGTTAATGAATTTTTCTTCTTAATAGATATCGTCTTTCCTGCACTTGACATTCTTCGGTTGTCAATTAAGCATCCCAGTGTGAATGAGAACTTCTGCAATGAAAAGGAAGGGGCTCAGTTCAGCAGTCATCTTATCAGTCTTCTGAACCCTAAAGGAAAGCCAGCAAACCAGCTGCTTGCTCTGAGGACTTTTTGTAATTGTTTTGTTGGCCAGGCAGGACAAAAGCTCATGATGTCCCAAAGGGAATCGCTAATGTCCCATGCAATAGAACTGAAATCAGGGAGCAATAAGAACATCCACATTGCTCTGGCTACCTTGACCCTGAACTATTCTGTTTGTTTTCATAAAGACCATAATATTGAAGGGAAAGCTCAATGCTTGTCAGTAATTAGCACAGTCTTCGAAGTTGTACAAGACCTAGAAGCCATTTTTAGACTTCTTGTGGCTCTTGGAACACTGATCAGTGATGATTCAAATGCTCTACAATTAGCCAAGTCTTTAGGCGTTGATTCTCAAATTAAAAAGTATGCCTCAGTATCAGAACCAGCTAAAGTAAGTGAATGCTGTAGACTTATCCTAAATATGTTGTAACAATGGGGCAGGGGCTGAGATTTTAAATTGATTAGTGTTGTTTTTTTTTTCCTCACATTTTACGTGACTGATAACAGATCATTTTTTAAAAATGATGTGGATTAAGTAAAATTTGAGATCTTGTAATGTGGGGTGGGGGGGGGACAAAGGAGAAATAAAATTTTTACACTGATGAACTGTGAGATTTTCCTGTATAATATGGGTAGGTTTTCAAGATTTAGAAACAAAATAAGAATGAGCTATAATCAGTAACACAACTGCAGTGGCATAATTTCTCTACTTTAGCCGCACAACAGGAGACCAGTGCTTTTATTTATTTAATGTTTTTACTACTGATATACCCCTAGTTATTAATTGTTGATAGTTGTCTTTTGTTGAATTTCTGCTCTACTCATTTTCATTGCTGGGTTGTTTCAACAACACTGATACAAGGTCTTGTTTAGAATGTTTTAAAAATTAAGTTTATTATGAATGATTCCATATATTGAAAAAATATAAAATAGCTTATTCATTTAAGTTATTTGTAAATAGAAAGTGAGTTTGTTTGATGGCTCATTTTTAGCTAAAGTAAAAGTAAATTGCTATGCTATGCTAGGTTCATTATCAGTTCAGACAGATGGAATGCCAAGTTATCTCAAGGCATATAATACAGTTTCTTTTCTCCTTCACTATTTGAGGTAATATCATTACTCATTCCAATTTTAAAATTTCATTATTTTTGGTCATTTCCATGATCTTAAAGGGAATTTGGGATGCACTGAATTTTAGGCAATTGTGCAAGCAAGAGTACATCAAACTATGTTATTTGCCAATCCAGAGCCTGTCCTGTGAAAAGTATTTTTTGAGTCCCTAACATGGTCCAGGTGTTGTGTTAACCACGATGATGTTTAATTCCCAAACCCTTTAAATGAATTGTGATGCTATCCCTTTATTTTTCAGAAGTAAAGAGAATGGGGTGAATCACGATAGGAGAGAAAAAGAAAAGTGCATACATGCTGTACTTCCAAGAGAAGAGGGGTTACAAATTTTTCAACATCCTAGGAACACAAAAAAGGAACCCTATTAATTACATAATATATTGTGTCTGAGAGAACTTGTTAAGATAAGTGTAACTTCCTATTTTAAAAAGTGGGAAAGATCTTTTCATAAAGAGGACTTTGTATAAAACAGTGGGCAATAGTCTCATTTTTGTTATATAAAACCATGAATTTCCTGGCTTTAATGCCAAATTGTAGTCAAGGAAAAACAATTTCCCAATAGGGGAGGAAAAGATTCTTATTGTCCGTATTAATCCAAGGAAAAGCTTGGAATGTCATACAAGAATGGGTAAAATATAAATAGAGGACATATTTTTTTGCTAAGTACTAAATTGCAGCTTTCTTGTGTATATCCAGACTTGATTCTATTTGCTGGTTCCATTATGAACCTACCTATGCCTTTACTATTGTTGATTTGAAATTTAGGGATTTAAGTCAAATTTAAATTGCAAAGTTAAGAGTTTTTAGCCTAGGTCAGTGTGGTTCTACTACATTATAATTCTTTCTTTTCTTTCTTCTCTTTCTTTTTCCTTCCCTTCCCTTTCCCCCTTTCCCTCTTTCCCTCTCTTCTCTCTCTCTTTCTTTTTTATTTATTTTTAGACAGAGGGGAAGGGATGGAGAAAGAGAGGGAGAGAAACATCAATTTGCGGTTGTTTCTCACATGCCCCTGGGGACCTGGCTTGCAACCCAGGCATGTGCCCTGACTAGGAATTGAACTGGCGACCCTTTGGTTCACAGGCTGGCACTTAATCCACTGAGCCACACCAGCCAGGGCACAGTGCTTTCTTGTTAGCATGTTACAATTTATCTACAATACTTTGAAATACTTTGCACATAAGTCTTGGTTAAGAATGTGCATTCACTTTTTAAAATATAAAAGGTGACAATATAAACACTGTTTGCTTCCCATTAGTATATAAATCTTTATAAAAACTTTTTATTATACCAGTATTTCATGTTTATTGAAAAGATATAGTGTAGCAAAAAAAATTAAAAATCCCACTTGAAAGATAAGTGTTAAATGGTGGTTTACTAATATTTTAAATATTTTTTCTTTTTCAATTAAAGGTTTTTTCATGATTTCCATAACTTTTTTACTGAATATAGAAGTACATATTTGTTGAATAAAGACACACACCAATAAAAACTGCCAGTAATCACACTACCTAGAGAGAACCATTCTTAATGCCATATGAATAGGTATGTAAACCTATGTGGTTTACATACCTATTGTATGTAAATGTGGGATTTTTTTAAAGGAATGATATACATTGTTAAATAACCTGATTTTTAAACTTCACATATATTAGTATACTTCCTTCTACCTTAATAAATGTACAAGTGTACCCATTTCCTATTATCTGATATTGTTTCCAGTGTTTTTGCCAAAGTGATTATCAAGTTTTGTTTAATGTTTAAAATTAGGGTGATTTTTTCTGAGGGTACTAAGAAAGGTAGGATCTTGACTTTGAAGGCAACAAATAAACCATTTTGTTGCCTCCTGTGGAGGAAAATAGTTTTCAGAATACAGTGAGTAATGGAAACTTTTAAAGAGAAAAAAGCTGACAAATACCTTTCTAGAGAATACATAGGCTAATATTAGTCCTAGGCCAAAGTTGAGGTTTTGGGACTTAAAACTTAACCTTGGGGTTCCTGAACATATTGTAATAAATCAGAAAAGTAAAATGTCTAACGGCAATATTTTTATCAAATTTAAAGTTATGATATAGCAATGTTCAAACAATGTTTTGGAACTGTTTTTATTTATTTTTATTTTTTAAAGATTTTATTTATTTTTAGAGAGGAGAAGGGAGAGAAAAAGAAATATCAATGTGTGGTTGCCTCTCACATGGCCTCCGCTGGGGACCTGACCTGCAACCCAGGCACATGTGCTGACTGGTAACTGAACCAGTGACCCTTTGGTTTGCAGCCTGAGCTCAATCCACTGAGCTACACCAGCCAGGGCTGGATTGTATTTAAAGGAAATCAGTTAAATATCATGGTAAAGAACAGACAATTTACATAAATAGGTCACATGTATTACATAATTACTTTATACTCACCCTAAGTTTATCCTCATTATCCCTATGCTATAAATACTGTTAATAAATCTTACTATTACAGGTGAGGAAACTGAAACAGGTCAGGTAAATCTTTATATAAGAAGCAGTGTTAATCAATCAGTGGAGAAGAGAATGATATTTGATAAATGATGTTCCTAAAATTGGGTATCAATATGGAAAAAAATAACAACTTGTGGTAGCCACTTCACTTTACTGGAAGAGCCATGTAAACTCTACATAGAGCAGAAGGTGGCTTGAAGTAATCCTCTAAAGCACATTTTTTTTCATAATTCAAGGAATGTTCATTTATTTTTACATCTTTAAAAATTTTCAATAGTGAAAGCCACCAGAGATGCAATGTAATATATTGAGAGTACTGGCTTTTATGTTAAAAGGCATACATTTCAATGACATTTACACCACTTCCTAATGATTTAAGGGAAGAAGTTCCTTAACCTCAGCCCCATTTTAATCACAGGTACAACTGGAACTTCAAAAAATAGAACAAAATAAGATATTTATATAAGGCCTAGCAAAATGCCACATAAAGTGTTCCTTTCAAACAATACGTCTACCATCTTCATTAACAGTGCTGTGTGCAAAAAGCATTCAAAAGGTAAAAAGGATAGGAACGCTAATAGGGATCCCTATTCCCTTCCTATCTCACCAACATAATTACTGTATATTTATAAAGTCAACATACTGATTTCAGTAAATTGTTAAACTTAATACCAGCTGATTTGATGATGAGGAAAGTGTTTCAACCAGTGGGGAAGTATTCCCTGCAAATAAAAAATTCAAGTTAAAAGTTAGTATCTTTATACATTACCACAAATCTATAACAAGGTTTAACTGTATGGGTGACATTTTAATTAGTTCAGTCTTCCAAGGAATCAATTATATAAAACAAGAAAAATAAGATGTTGATATACTTTTATAAATTTTTGGGGAAATACAAGATATCATGGGGAAATGCAGGTTTTTTTCTTACTCTGCTTATAGCTTCATTATTCTGAAACAGAATATCAACAACCTAAACACCAGAATTTGAAAATAAATTGAGGTAGGACAACGAAATACTAGCGCCGAGTGCCTTTAGCAATGAAAAGGAATTATGCTTACAGATTAGTGTTAATGGCGAAAACAACGAAACACAAGTCCGGTACAACTCCCTAAAATACATTTTGTAAAAATGTGCCCAGGTGATATTTTCCTCTAAACTCTTGCAGTGCTATCTGTGTCATAAAAATTGGAAGAAAAATGAAGTCCGAAAATCAAAAACTACACCTTTACCTGTGCATTTGTATACTGACAAAGATTACATATACAAGTATCAATAAGGCAAAGAGCTGTTGCAGAGGCCATATTCCGGCCCCTGTACGGATAAAAAACCGAAGTACTATTAACTGACTAAGCACCTAGCCAACCCTGATGCAAATAGGCCCACCTCAGCGACTCGTGGAGGTGGTGCCGTTAGTCCTGGCCCCGCCTGCAGAAACGACTCACGACGTCTGCGCCAATCTCGGAAGTGACGTAAAACTGCGACGCAGTCCCCTGCTGTGGCCACTCGGCGACCGGAGGGAGGTTTAGATCTCTTCGAAGAGGGCGGGCTTTCTCCTGATGGTTACAGCGAAAGGATCATGACGGGAAAGAAGTCTTCCCGGGAGAAGCGGCGTAAAAGAAGCAGTCAGGAGGCGGCCGCGATGCTCGCAGCACCGGACCTGGGACCCACCCTCGCCAGCAGTGGCAGTGGGAGCGTCAGTGGCTGCGGGAGCATCGGCGGGTGCGGGAGCTTCACCTGCTGTGGGAACACTGGAAGCGTCGCCGGCGTTGGGAGCGGCATGGACCGCGGCGAGCGCCGGAAGCGGAGGAGCACTGACTCATCTTCCAGTGTCTCAGGCTCCATGCAACAGGTGTGTGGGCGCCCTTTTCGCTGATCTCCCAGCTGCTGCATTTTCGGAGCAATGTGGGTGACGATCGGCAAGGGCGCCGGCTGTAGTTCACTGTTAGCGTTGCCAAACCAAGATTACACCAGTGCTTGAGGTTCATGTTCTTAGTTCCGGTGAACCTCACACCCACTTGTGTTGAACTTCAAGTATCTGCATTTGCTGGTAGCTAACTCATTTTGCTCTTGGCCCCCTCCACTCCTCAATCTCCCTAAAAAAGTATGAGTTAGGGGCTCAGCCTTTAATGCACTTGCAAGCTACGCTTTACTGCTGCTCTTCACTTTTAACAGGTTATGGTTACCTCCACATTACAAGATGAGAAAACAGTCAAAGAGGTTATGCAAGTTTACTCACCGTCACAATTTGCTACAACGCCTAGATTTGTATCCAGTTATCTGGCTATACGAAAGTCATAGTCTTTTTGTCCCATCGACCTGCAAGATACAGCAGTTAAAAAAATTTTTCTTGTAGTATATTATAAAACGTGCATAAATACACACTTAAAGTTTTACAGCACAGAAATAAAGGGAAATGCGTCGAAGTCTCTCTCAACCTCCCTCCCCATTAATAGTTCGATGTGCAGCCCCTTCATTAATTCTTTTCCGATATGTGTATTTAAGTTTATACACATAAACTTTATTGTGACAGTGCCCCCATTGAATTGAATGATGTGGCTGCATTGTTGGGATAAGAGGTCTTTGTGCATGCACTACCTTATTTTTTAATGACTGCACGATATTTCATTGTATCTTTTTTTGATGGATATTTAGGAGTGCAGTTTTCTTGCTGTTGTAGACATGATACAAAAGTGATCATCCTTGTTCATATATCTTGTGCAAGAATTACTTTAGGTTGGAGTCTCAAGTGAAATTGCTGGGTCAATGTTTATGCATTTTTAAAAAATTGATAAGTACTACCAAGTGCTTCCCCAAAAAGTTTTATGGATTTATAAACCAGAAAATTTGTAAGAATACCCATCTCTGCAAATTTTCACTACATCCATTTTTAAAAATTTTGTTACCTTAATGGGTGAAATCAGTGTTTCATTTGTTTTAATTTATATTTTTTTCTGATTAATCATTGAGATTAATAATTTGACGTTTTTATTTGTCATCTGATTTTTTTAAGTAAATCGGATATACCTCTTCTCTGAGGTTTTTTTGTTTTGTTTTCAACTTTTTACTGATAGGTTATGAATTTCTCTACATAAGGTCTTGGTGCAAATGCTTTGTGTAAGGTGTGTGTAAATGTTTCTATAACTGGCCACGATGTACTGAATATTTTGATTTTGTTGTGGTCAAGACTCATTAATTTCTTATGATTTTTGGATTGGGTGTTTTTCGAAAGGTGTTTTCTAATCGAGAATTATAAAACTATTGTGTTTTTTAACGTTACATTTTAAAATTGGGAATTGTGGAAGCTTAGAAGGCCATTTATTTTTATTTTCTTGTATCTAGCCACACCGTTAGTTTAAAGTTGACTCACAGAAGAAATTCTGCGAACAGTGAGAGTTTTGTCTCTTTTTCAGCACTATGCAGGGGTGGCAAAAGTAGGTTTACAGTTATACTACAAGTAAGTAATATAATAATTAAGAAGTAATACAAGCCCTGGCTAGTGTGGCTCAGCGGATTGAGCACGGGCTGTGAACCAAAGGGTCACGGTTCAATCCCCAGTCAGGGCACATGCCTCGGTTGTGGGCCAGGTCCCCAGTAGGGGCCACCTGAGAAGCAACCACACATTGATGTTTCTCTCCCTCTCTTTCTCCTCTCCTTCCCCTCTCTCTAAAAATAAAGAAATAAAATATTTAAACATAAAAAAGAAGTAATAAAAGAATAAACTGTGTTTCATGGACTCACAACTTGAAAACTACTTTTGCCCACCTCTGTATTTCTCTTTTTCTCTTTTTTTGGTATTATGTAGTGTTCAACAGAAGCCGTGATAGCAGACATTCTTTACCCATTCCTTTTTTTAGTTGGAACATTTGAATGTTCTACAAGAATATATTTCCCATAGGTGGCCTGTTCTAGGCAGAAGAACAAACAGTATGTACAAAAGTCCCACTTATATGAGGTGAAGGCAGAACAGGTTATATTAAATATTTGAGTACTTCACAGAGGGTCATTGTATTTGAAATATGGAGAATGAGCATGAAAGATCACATAGACCATATTTCCCTAAAAAGAAGTCATTCAAAAGTTATAAATAGGAAAGATGAATATTACATACATTTTATAAAATCCATTCTGATAACAGTATACAGAACAGATTGGAAAAACCTCATTAGATGCAGCAAGTACAGTTAAGCAGCTATTGAAGTAATATAGGCAAAAGGTAATGGTACCTTGGACCAGGATTATGGCAGTAGATTTGGAGAAACTGGATAGATTTGGGAGATAGGTGGTAAAATTGACATAAATGTTTTAAATTACTTGGCTACCATAAAATAATATAACAATTTTAAAAGTGATGATAACTCCAGGTAAGAAGTGATACATTACTGTATAATATTTGTGATTTGTAATATTTTTGCTACTACATTTTTTATATAAACAAGAATAATGGCAATATATACATAAAATTTTTGGGTGAGTGGAAAACTAGAGGAATATTCTAATTCTTCAGAAGACTAAAATTGTAGGACATGATTCAATAACGAGTGTATTTTCATTTGTGTCCTCAGATATTATCTCTTCACTTTCTATAAATTTAATGAGTGGATTGTGGTATGGACAATAAGTTCAAAGAATATTGAACAATTAAATATTCTTTCCTGTGTTTTTAGATAATGTATATAAACCAAGAATTTGGAAATACTTAATGAAGAAGAACTTATTCAGTGAAAATATGATATTTTATACATATTCTTATATACTTTAAGTAGTAGTATTTAATGATTCTTCCTCTCTTAATTTTAGGAAACCAAATATCTTTTGCCAACTTTGGAGAAAGAATTATTCTTGGCAGAGAACAGTGACCTTGAAGAAGGTGGTATGGACCTGACTGTGTCATTAAAACCAGTTAGTTTCTATATATCAGACAAAAAAGAAATGCTTCAGCAGTGTTTCTATATCATAGGAGAGAAGAAGTTACAGAAAATGCTTCCTGATGTGTTAAAGGTACTTCATTATATACATTATCAGATTATACACATATATAGAAATATACAAAAACTTTTTTATAGCAAATTTGCTTAATGCAAATTATAATTGGATGTTTTTAACTAAAACAAGCTAAGGGATTTTGAAAAACTGTAAATGACTTTGTATATGTCGAAAATTACCAAGAAAAAAAAAATGGGGAAATGTACTGTGCTTAGGTAAGGAATTTATTGACCTTCTGGAAATAATTCTGTTAAATGCAGGCAGTGTTAATAATTAAAGTAGAGGTATAATGATTCTTTCTGGTGTTCTAAGAAATGATATACTGCTCTGTAAAAATATACAATGATGTTTGGTAGTGGATTATACTTCATTAAATTTATAAATGTTGTCATATATTTCTGAAAATTACTCAGAGAAATACATGGTACTCTAATATTGGACAAGCAGGCTCAAAATCATAGATCTAAGATATATAGAGCTAGGACTTGAATATTTATACCTTTAAAGGAATTACCTAACATGACTAGGACGCTGCTAAGAATATCTGGGATCCTGACATACTCTTTAGTTTGTTTCATGATAATGTAACTATAGATTCTCGTCAAGTCTTACGATGTTCACATGCTAGCTGGCAGTTTATCAGATTTCATCACATGAAAGGATTTATGTGGCTTTTTAATTTGTTTTATTGTAAGATTTTGCTAACTGGACTTTTTCTGTGATTTCTGTTTTCTAGTTTACATGGGCACTGTATTTCATAAATGCACTTTTTAAAATGTCATTTTCTTTAGAACTGTTCAGTAGAAGAAATTAAAAAACTATGCCAAGAACAATTAGAGCTCCTGTCTGAAAAAAAAATCTTGAAGATTCTTGAGGGTAAGAATACAAAGTTCTACATTCTGAAAACTTTTTAGTTAACTTTATATTCAGAATAAATCCTGAGGTATTTTTTTCTTACTTGACTATTACTTTAATTTCATTATGGATTAATCATTGAAAAGTATTTTTACCTCTATTTGTACAGAGAAGTACAGTTTACATATCAGAATAGCATTTTAAGAATGGACTTTTTGATGTATGTATGGTTTTTCTATCTAAAGGGTATAGGTAAGAGCATATTTGTGTACAATAATAAAATGAAATAAAAAGTGTTTAGCCAGAATACTATAAAGTTAATTTTTGAAAAGCAAAGATTTCTCATAAATAATTTTTTATTTGCTGCTTTATATTCTATTGTTTTTAGTTACCTGTAAACTGTAAAGTGCTTTAATCTGCATCACGTTTAAAAACAATGTGTTTTGTGTAATGATTAAAATTAAATTGCTCTGACATTTTATAAGCATGTTTTCAGTAGTTTATTTCATTTATAAGGTGACAGTGCCATGGACTCGGATATGGAAGAGGAGGCAGATGATGGCTCTAAGGTGGCATCTGATCTAGTCAGTCAGTAAGTTAAAACTTTTTCATTTTCATTTCATAAAGTTTTTGTTACTCCTTTGCCTATTTGTTACCTCAAGAATGTGATTGTTTTTCTGAATATTTATATAAAATAATTCAGTAGTGTAGAAAAATTGTTTTAGTTACTTGTAATGATTGGTTCTTTTGGTATATGTAAAGATTAAGTTTATTGCTCTCAGGATTAAGTGATTTTCTTAAACTGGCTACTCATATGTAGGACAAGAGCAGTGTCAGCTTGAAGCAGAATCACATTTTTTATTTGGAATTTGAATATAATACTGGTGATACCCACTGTTTATCAAGTTCTTACTCTACTAGGTGTTATGTTAGTAGCTTAGAGCACTTTATTCCACTGAATTCTTCTACATACCTCTTAATGTTAGGTGATAATAGCTTCATTTAACAGGTACAATAATAAGGTGGTTTATTTCCTGTAGGTACATATAATTTGACAGTAGTGATATACAGTCCCTAAAGTTTTGGAATGTTGACTAATCAAGAAGCAACATGTAAATATTTTTCTAGATTATTTTTCTCTGCCAGTACTAATTTTAGCATCTGTTGATGATTTTTTACTAAGACAGTTATTTTTCTGGTAGGTGGCAAAGACTGGCTTGTATCTCTCTTGGCGCAGGTGGTAGCACAAATAAGAAGAGATTACTAGAGGCAGTAGAATAGATAAGTAGTGCATAGTTAATCTGAAATCTTGAGGGTTTTTTTTAATCTCTTAAAGAAAGTTATAAAGCAAGTATCACCAAAAAAAGGACAATTTCAGGTTATAACTTCTTGCCTCCAGAACTGTGAGAAATAAATTTAATTTTAATTTTATTTATTTATTTTTAGAGAGGAGGGAAGGGAGAGAGAAAGGGAGAGAAACATTGATGTATGGCTGCCTCCCTGCGTTCCCTGTACTGGGGAGCTGGCCTGCAACCCAGGCATGTGCCCTGACTGGGAATTGAACCAGTGACCCTTTGGTTCACAGGCTGGCACTCAATGCACTGAGCCACCCAGTAAGGGCAGAAATAAAATTTCTGTTTAAGTCAGTCTGTGGCAGCCCTAGCACACTAATTATATGTATAAATATAAACATACACACAAACATACATGAGTTTCCTTGTGTAATTTCCCAACCAAACCTTTTATTTTGCAAAAATTCAAACTTACATGAAAGTTGAAAGGATGATATAATGAACATCCATTTACCCTCCACCTAGATTCAGCAACATTAACATTTTTCATTTTTGCTTTCTCTTTTTATATTTATCCTTTTTCCCCTTATAGCCATTTATATTAGTTTGATATGACTTCCATAGCAAAATACCACAGACCAACTGTCTTAAACAACAGAAATTTACAGTTATAGAGGTGGCAAGTTCAAGATCAAGATACTGGAGCAGTTGCTCTCTTCTGAGTCCTCTCTTCTTGGCTTGCAGTCAGCCACCTTCTTACTGCCTCTCTGTGCGGTTGTCCCTCTGTGTTTGCACATCCCTGATATCTCCCCCTGTGCCCCAGTGTCTTATAAGGACACCAGTCACGTTGGATTAGGGCCTACCATAATGGCTTCATTTTAGTTTAATTACCTCTGCAAAGACTGTATCTCCAAAACAGTCACATTCTGAGTTTCAACATATGAATTTTGCAGTGGAGAGAAACAGTTTAGCCACAAAACATTTAAAAATAAGCTGTAGGTGTCATAACATTTCATGCCTAAACAATTCAGTATGCGCTTCCTAAAAATAAGGACAGTCTCCTACATAGCCACAATGCTAGCATCACTCATAAGAAAATAAACAGTAATTCAAATAATGTAATCTAATATATTGCCATATAAAATTTCCCCAATTATTAAAAAAAAGATTATAGTGTATTTATTTGTTTTAGTTAACTGGTTGATTCCGATCCAGGATCCACTTAGAGTTCATGTGTCCCATTTGACTGGTAATGTCACAAAGCTGAGATTAAAGGAAAGATTTAGATATGAGAGGTAAAAACTTTGTGACTAGTCCAGGAACTTAGCACACATCTTAAAGGAATTTAAAAATAACAAAGCAAGAGAAAGTTGGGAAAATGGAAAACAAAGGTAGACATAAAAACTGATGACATAGAAAACAAAAACAAAAAGGTTAAATAAGTCCATAAACTTGGTCTTTGTAAAGACCAGGACATAGATGAAATCCTCTTGGATCTAGTTAAGACAGTGATTTTCAGCCAGTGTGCTGTAAGAATTTTAAAAACATACGTAATTGTTCAGTCAGGGCACAGACCTCTTTTTCCTTACATTATCAAAAAAAAAAAAAAAAATGGTAACAGCCAGCACAATGGTAGTTATCCTGTGTGAATGCATCAAAACTACATCTATTTTTTTTTTTGTCAGATTGGCAAAAAATAAAATATATTTTTTTGGTGTACTGTAGAATTTTAGTAATTAGTTTCTGTGTGCCATGAGATGAAAAAGGTTAAAAATTGCTGAGTTAAGGAAATATGTGTAGAGCAGTTTAATTGAGATCAGGAAGGAAGAAGGGGATACGTGAGTTTAAAAGCATAATGAGAATCCATGTGTACCATTGTGTAAACAAACTTGAAACCAGTAAATGAATGATTTTCTATCAAAATACAAAATTTAACACCTCCCTAAAATGGACAACTTGAAGAGATTAACAAAAAAATAATGAGAAAGTTAGGTAAAGATCTACTGTTGAAAAAGCACCATGACAAGATAGAGTCACAACTGAATTTTACATACATGAGTCAATATATGCGATGTGTTTACAGGTAATAAAATATTCAATAAATGCCACCTCTTATTGTTTTCAAACATTATAGCTGTGTTATTTAAATTGTCAACTTAAGAAACATTCAGACCTCTAGAGAATTTGAGCCAAACTGACAATGATGCCGGGAAGCAATATCTCAAGGAATTGAAAAATGTTCCAGAAAATGGCCATTTAGCACCTTACTTTATATATTAGAATCGAAGGAAGAGCCATAAGGGATTAACATGAAGTCCATTGGTGATAGATTAGGGAGGGAGGAGAAAGCAAAGTGGGGGAAACTTCTGGGATTGGATAAAAAGTAAAATGATAGACACATCTTTTATATAGGTGGGTAAAGGATAGTTAACAGTAAAGGATAATTAACAGGATAACAATAGCAATGAGGGGATTTGTGGTCTCAGCCTCTGCCCAAGGGGTTTGGGAAAAGGGAGAAGCTACCTTGACTTCCAAAGGTATGTTATAGATGCAAAATGACAACACTCAAGTAGAGATTCACCTTTGTTAGGGAAAAACACATGACTACCCCCCATGAACTGTTTTTAGTTAATACGTTTTACTTTCAGACCATAGTTTGTGGTTACTTTAGGTTTCTGAGTTTGTAAGTCTGCCTCACAGGCCTCCCCTGAGCTTGTCAAGTTAATATATGTCCCCTTTTTTCCCACAAAATTAATCTAGGCCCTTGGAAAAAATGAAAAGGTCTTCAATGTACTTTACAATTTCTGCATAGTTTTGATACCCAGAAATCTCATAAATAGTGCCAAAAAGCTGTATGGGGGATTATAAGCCACCTTACCTAGAATATAGATGTAAAAATTGAGGATAGGGCTTCCATAAAAGGGATCCCAAAAATCTCAGAGCCCCTTCCACCATGTGAGGATACAAGAAGTCCACAACCTGCTGAAGGAGAGCCCTCTCCTGACCATACCAGCACTCTGCCTTCAGACTTCCAGCCTCCAGACCTAAGAAGTGTTGTGCAAGCTACCCAATCCTGTTTCCCGGTGGACTAAGACAATATGTTCTCTGCAAATAGTAGAAATTTTATTCTTTTCCTTAAAAAGAAAATCACAGCCCCGATTTGGCATCACTGTGGTAAAGCCCATGATATCAAACCTATATTTAATACCTGACCTAATTGCAGTTTTAGATTTTCACCAGAAACATAATCCTCACCAATCGGTCTGCAGTTTTCTGGTTGAGCACTGGTAAGGTAATCTGCCCTGTGGGCCCGGTCCATTATCCTCACTACGCCCCCACCACTGTAACTGAGCAAACCGGAGTTTATTCATGTAGCACCTTGGTGCATGACCCAACAATTAGTGTACAGGGAAACAGGATTTTTGTTTTTTAAGATTTTATTTATTCACTTTTAGAGAGAGAGGAAGGGAGGGGAAAGGAGAGGGTGAGAAACATTGATCATTTGCCTGTTGCACACCCCCAACTGGGGATCTGGCCTGCAACCCAGGCATGTGTCCTGACTGGGAATCAAACTGGCAACATTTTGGTTTGCAGGCTGGCAGTCGAGCCATTGAGCCACAACAGCCAGGGCAGGAGACAGGTTTTTATTTACAGGACTCCCACCACGGTTGGGGCTGAGAGCACTCCTGTTTGGAGTCCTCTTCTCCCATGAGACCCAGCACTACCTTTGCTCCCCACCAGGCTATAAGCCAAAAACAAGCCCAGTAGTTCCCCATCTCCTTATCTGTTCTTAAGCTGGATGCATAGACAGTTTTCCATCCTCTCTGGAAGGTACACTTGGGGTTTAGAGTCATCATCCTCTTGCAGCAGCTCTCTCTTTCAGGGTCTGGGGTTCATTGTCCTCAGGCTCCCTGTAGTACAGGAAAATACGTGCTGTGTTACACTGGATCATGATAGAGTCCAGGAAGGCACGTCCCAAGAGAGTAGCCTCTCCATATGCCCTTCAGAGAAGCAGAAGTACGCATTCCCCATTCACAGTTCTGCATTCCAGGCATCTCTCATGAATCCGTGCTTGGTTCAGAAGGTTCTCCCACACAGCTCTGTCACCTTTTCCAAATCCCCGCACAGCTCTATCAGCTCTCCTTACACTCTTTCCTCAGCCGCTATGGCTGCCTTCCTTATTACCCCAGGCCACACGGCTGAATCTCCTTACTTCATCACTCCTTCCTCATGGCAATCTTCTCAGAGGAGAAGGCATAGCTCCTCCCTCATTACAGGCAGCATGGCTGAATCTCGTTTTGCCCTTTCTCCACCTACCCTTATTTTAAATGCTGACCCCAGAACTTCCTACGTGATCTCATATCCAGCCCCTCCTACAATGATCTACTTTTGCCAGTTCCCCACTATCTTTTATCTTCTTTTGGCTGCCATCTTTAGTTAGGGCAAGAGTACCTTGTGACACAGGAGCCTCCCCCTCCCTGCCTCGAGCAGGTGCAGTATTAATCTCATAAGTGCCTCCTCCACCCCCATGTTATGAGTCGCTAAAAGGTCTGAAAGTCACTTAGACCTTTTATCTGTAGTGGCAGCATAACTATCAACTTGCCATTGTTACAAAAAGTATCTTAACCTCCACATCATCCTCCTCCCCCATCCCCCTATTCCCCATAGGCTGTGAGGAATATTTTTGGGGACCTCCACTCTGCACCCCATTTCACCACCACCACCAAAGGAAGAGACAAACTGCATGATAAAACCCTTGCCATTTTCTGCCATCCCAAAGGTGTCCTTGCCTAAAAGTAATCCTCTCTTTTGCTAATAGTGTTCTTGTCTCACTTTCCTATAAAAACCTTCCTTTTTATACAACCCATCAAGCCCCCTTCTACTTAACCAGATTCATGGATCACTTAATAAAGCCTATTAGATATTCAATTTTTTTTGGGGGGGTTGACACTTTCTAATCTGTATGTCTTTAATTTTTTTTTTTTATTATTGACCTGTTAGGACTTTGGTGCATTGTGGTATAGGAGTGGTAAGAGTGAATATTATTGCTTATTCCTGTCTTAGAAAGAAAGGTTTCAGCCTTTCACAATAAGTATGCCATTATCTATATGTTTTTGTATTTTAAAGCTTAGTCTTTTTTTAACTTCTTGAATTGGGTAATTATTTTAATTGTGGATTAGTAATGTATATTTAATGGTAAGTTTTCCTCTGAGCACTACTTTAGCTTTTCCCATAAAACTGGTTATTGTTAGTTTTTAGTTTGTAATTCTTTTTAACCTAAAAGCTGTTGCATTTAAAGTATGTAGGTAGTGAGGCTGACCAGCCTCTACTCTTTTTTTTTTTTTTTTTTAGGTATTGTTAACTAATGGCCATTGATGCCAATTAAATGCCAGCAGGAGTCCCTAGTTTGGGGTGTGTTAAAACAGGAAACTTTATTCAGTGCAAAACAGCCCAACTGTGTCCCAGCACAGCTGTGAAAACAGCACAGCTGTGAGGCTGCGATGGGTGCAGGCAGACCTGAGCAGATGGTCCTGGGGTAAGGTCCCTTTCCAGCTAGGCAGTTCTGCTCTGCTCCTTGCTGCTGTGTTCC
This sequence comes from Anoura caudifer, assembly GCA_004027475.1. Classification (NCBI taxonomy): domain Eukaryota; kingdom Metazoa; phylum Chordata; class Mammalia; order Chiroptera; family Phyllostomidae; genus Anoura; species Anoura caudifer. The sequence continues at coordinate 67,583 of PVKU01005319.1, read as the reverse complement.
ATTCTGCTCTGGTCTGCTCACTCCTGTACCAGTCTGCTCTGGCTTACCCTGGTGTGCTCCATTATTTTCTGGTGAAACATTTGTGGTGTTTCAACTTAGCCAGAGAAACACAATCTTTAGTTTTGGGCAGAAAGGGAAAGTATACTCCTCTATTTGTTCATTTGAGTTTACTGCTCCAAAATCAGAAGGATCCCTGAACTTTTTCATTAGGGACTTAATTGATGTTTTTTGACCAGACTTAACATTTTATGTGAATATCCCACAGAAGTTATGATCTGTGTTTTCAGACTATGGTCTATATCAATTAAGTCATTTAGGTCCTCAGTATCCTTTGAAATCAGGTTCCTGCTATTCATGCCCTAGTCCCATTCAGAACTCCAGCCTCATGACCTGTTTACCTCCAAAAGGCCCACTGGGTAATGCCATAACCTCTGAGGGGTAGGATTAAAATATATGAACTTTGTGGAAAGGTACAAAACATTCAGACCATGCCTTGTAATCATCTGTGTAAAAAGATTTCAAGAATCTACAAAAAGAACCATTTAGATCACATACATGATAGACGGAGATGTCCATGTCTGAATCTCTAGAACCTAAGGGTTTGTTAGCTTCTGATGTGGACTCTGACCAGCAGGGTCTGTGTGCTGTGGCTGCAACGAGCAAATTCACTTGGACTATGGAAGTCCTGTGGAGAAAAGGGATGGCACGGCCACTCTCTGAGTGAGAGAGGGCCCCAACCCCTGCCTGGGCATTCTTTTATTGCTCTTCTGGGCACATTAGATTGAGGATGGTCCTCATTTATTGTGCACAGGTTCGATTTATGTGACCTTTTACAGATAACAAAGGAAAGTATGTTGCTATTTCAAGGGGGAAAGTGGTGGAACTGATTACATTCCACCCTTGGGAGGTTTAGCACAGACTCTAGGAAGTTACTTTAAAGATATGTGGTAAACATGTGCTGCTTCAATTCAGGGTGAGGGAGTTTTAGCAAAAAAGCAAGCCTAGGTACAATGCAGGCCTGGTTCCACACAGGAAAACCAATCTGTGGGCCCATTCCTATGTGCTGACTTGCTTCCTCCAGTTTTCCAAATCAGGAGCTGGGCTACATTTGCCACTGCCACGCGGATCGGTTCCCCATAAATTTCCCTGACCCGCATGGCTCGGTTGGTTGCTGTCCTGCAAATCAAAAGGTTGCTGTTGGGTTTGATATCCGGTCAGGGCACATGCCTGGGTTGTGGGTTCAGTCCCTGGTTGGGGTACATACAAGAAGCAACTGATTAATGTTTCTCACAACAATGTTTTTCTACCTCTCTTTCTTCCTTCCTTTCCCCTCTCTAAAAATAAATAAATAAAATCTTTTAAGAAAGAATATATCAAGTGGAAAAAGGGACTTTGCAGATATGATTAAATCAAGGATCTTGAGATCAGGAGATTATCCTGGATTATCCAGGTGATACCAGTATAATCACAAGAATCTTTGTAAGAGGGAGGTAAGAAGGACAGGCAGAAAGAGATGGCTTGCTAGAAGCAGAAGTTGTAGTGATGTGCTTTGAAGATGGAGAAAGAATCACAAGCTAAGAAATGCAGGTGGCTTCTTAGCAGCTGGAAAAGATAAGGATATGTATCCTCCCCAAGAGCCTCCAGAAGGAATGCAACACTACCTACTTCTTGATTCTCATGTCCTGAGACTTATTTTGGACTTCTGCCCTCCAGAGCTATAAGAGAACAAATTCATGTTGTTTTAAGTCACTAAATGTGGAGTAATTTGTTTCACTGGCAATAGAAAACTAATGCAAGGTACTTAATTAAAATCTAGAAATAAGCCTAGGTTACAGATAGGTTGCCTAGAGCCATCAGGATGTTTTGTTTGATCTAAACATCTAAAAATTTTTTAAATGGTTTCCAACATTTAGTAACCAAGGGATTGCATACCAAAATCTGGATTTCTGAATTGATTAAAAAAATCAGATCAAGCAACTTTCATTGGGAGAGCAAAAAATTAGTTAGAAGTAATTGTAGCTATTCTCTTTTTGTATAGCATGTATTTTTCAGTGGTTACATAGTACTTCATTTGCCTGACTGGTTAATGTAAAAGAGGTCTGTCTGTACAGTGAGACAGTGAAGGGAAAATACCTAAAGGCCAGAGGTTGGCCTTGGAACCAGTTAAATCAGTTTGTCAGTGTTTTATTTACCAAAACATATACCTTTACCTTTTTATCCCAACTTTGACGAACAAAGTAGTTTCAAGTAGGCCTAGGTAAAGCAATAAATGCTATTAAAAATACATGAAAATTTTGGTATATTCTTTTAATCACAAACCTATGCTCTTTTATTATAGTTTTTATCAGAAAAGATATAACATTAATAGAATATCTAAGATACTATAAAGTAACAACTTTTAGTATGAGGTGTATGTATGTATGTGTGTGTATGCATGGTATTTAATAGGGTTATCTAAGTTTATTTTCTCGTAAACCATTAAAGGTTTTAAGTTACAAATGTACACAAAAGTGTTTATGCCTAAGTAAAAAAAAATTTAATTATTTTTACGGTTTTACATTATCTTTCATATTGCCAGCTTTCTATGTTTGTTTACAGTATTTATCCTGTCAGCTTTCAAATTTATTTTTTTCTTCCCAGACTCTTTTGATCTGCTGCTGTTTAAAAGATTATTTGCTTAACAGATATTTTACCTTGTTATAGTTGTTGCTTACTATTTAAAATAATAAAGTAGTCATGAGAAATTTTTGACTGTATGCTGCTTTGAAACTTGAAATTAATGAGTATTAACATAATAGTTTTTATAGGAATGAGATTTAGGAACTATGAAGATATAACATACATAGTTTCTAAATACTTTAATTTTAAAAAGGAATGAGGGATGAGGAATGGGACTCTAACTTTAATTCACCTTAAGTGAGCAAACGAGCACATTTGTAAAAGCATTCTATAGATACTTGAAAATCTTTAGTGTCTATAATTTTGTAGTGTTTTAAAACAGGTATTGTGACAAGATTGTAAAATGTTATGGATTATGACCGTTGCTTAACAAAAATAACAATTTTAAGTAAATAAGGTCATATGGCAACCTGGGATTAGGGTGTTATCTCATTTGTAGATGTGTTGGGAAAGAAGCTTTATTATAGCTAAAATAGCACTAAAAATGAGAACAGGTGTTAGCTTGACTTATAATGTGAGGTGATTATGCTCTAAGGAATATGTTTATAATGAAATTTAAGTCCTGAATAGTGCAATAAAAGAAATCAGGTTTGAGTTTTTATGTATAAAGAGTAAAAATACAAACACTGTAGGGAAATCTTGGCAATATTTTAGAATTGCTCTGATAACTTTTTATGAATTTTAAATTAATATACTTTTAGTAAGTGATATTGAAGGATATGTCAGTAGAAATGAAGCTGTATTTCCCAATAGATAATAAGCACTGTTGAGATAATACCATAGTTCTAGAAGATAAAGAAATTAAAAAATCTAGGCTCTCACAATAAGGTACACTGCAAAGCAGGTCCTTTGTGAATATCCTGGAGATATTTTTTCTAGCCAGCCTTTCTTTCATTCTTTCTTTCTTTCTTTCTTCCTTTCTTCCTTTCTTTCCTTTCTTTCCTTTCTTTCCTTTCCTTTTCCCCTACTTTCTTAGCAGAGGATGGGCATGTTCTAAAATAGTATTATTCAGTTCCAATTTTGAAAGATTAACTTTTGAAAAAATAAGATATTTCTAAATGGGTCTTAGAGATTTCAAGTAACACATACAAATTGAACTATTTTATATTTACTGGGATATTTAAATACCAAGTACAGTTCACAAGAAATTGTTTTGTAACGTGAATAATTTTTGGTAGGGATTTTTTAAACTCTCCATTTAATTACCTGTTTTATAAATCTGAAATGTTCTTAAAATATAAGTGGTTGAAAAGAGTAAGTTGGTATCATTTAGAACATGTTACTTCTTACAATGTGCTCATTATTATTAGTTGGAGTATACTAGATTCTAATATATTGTAATAGTTGTATTTCTTAAATGGCCTATAGTTATTTTACCCTTTAAAATGAGTAGCTTCCTGTTTTCTGTTTATAGTCAGCTTAGGTACTTTAGAGATGATAGAATGAAAGAAGAGCATAGTGTAAATATAGTGGGATAAATGGCTATTTTGCATTATGATGTTTATTCTTGAAAATAACGAGCTATTCCTCTGGCTTGATCAGTTGTGTCATTGAGAGGAACAATAGGAATTTTTAAAATATGTTTTATTGATTATGCTATTACAGTTGTCCTGATTTTTTCCCCTTTGCTCCCCTCCTCCAGCACACCCCAACCTCAGGCAATCCCCGCCCTCTTGTTTGTGTCCTTAGGTCATGCTTTTAAGTTCTTTGGCTACTCCCTTTCCTATACTGTACATCCACGTGACTACTCTGCAACTACCTATTTGTACTTCTTTCTTTTAAAGTATATTTTATTGATTATGCTATTACAGTTGCCCCATTTTTTCCCCTTTATTCTCCTCTGTCCTGTACCCCCATCCCACCAGCATTCCCCACCTCTTAGTTCATGTTCATGTGTTGTACATATAAATTCTTTGGCTTCTCCATTTCCTATACTATTCTTAACCTCACCCTATTTTGTACCATTTATGCTTCTTATTCCCTGTACCTTTTTCCCCATTCTCCTCCCCCTCCTCATTGATAACCCTCCATGTGATGGACATCTCTGTGATTCTGTTCTTGTTCTAGTTGTTTGCTTAGTTTATTTTTGTTTTTGTTTTTTAGGCTCAGTTGTTTATAGTTCTGAGTTGTCATTTTACTGTTCATAGTTTTGATCATCATCTTTTTCTTAGATAAGTCCCTTTAACATTTCATATAATAAGGGCTTGGTGATGATGAACTCCTTGAAGTTGACCTTATCTGGGAAGCACTTTATCTGCCCTTCCATTCTAAATGAGAGCTTTGCTGGATAGAGTAATCTTGGATGTAGGTCCTTGCCTTTCAGGACTTGGAATACTTTCCAGCCCCTTCTTGCCTGTAAGGTCTCTTTTGAGAAATCAGCTGACAGTCTTATGGGAACTCCTTTCTAGGTAACTGTCTCCTTTGCCCCTGCTTTTAAGATTCTCTGCTTATCTTTAATCTTGGGTAATGTAATTATGATTTGCCTTGGTGTGTTCTTCCTTGGGTCCCACTTCTTTGGGATTCCGTGAGCTTCCTGAACTTCCTGGAAGTCTGTTTCCTTTGCCAGATTGGGGAAGTTCTTCTTTCTTTATTTTTTTTTTCAAATAAGTTTTCACTTTCTTGCTCTTCCTCCTCTCCTTCTGGCACCCCTGTGATACGGATGTTGGAACATTTGAAGTTGTCCCAGAGGTTCATCACCCTCTCCTCATTTTTTTTTTTTTTTTTTTGAATTCTTATTTTTTTATTCTGTTCTGGTTGAATGTTTATTTCTTCCTTCTGGTCCAAATCATTGATTTGAGTCCCAGTTTCCCTCCTGTCACTGTCGGTTCCTTGTGCATTTTCCTTTATTTTACTTTTCACAACTTTCACTTTTTCCTCTATTTTGTACCCATACTGAACCATTTCTGTTAGCATCCTGATTACCAGTATTTTGAACTCTGCATCTGATAGGTTTCATGTCTCCTGGCTGCTTAGTTGTTTTTCTGGAGTTTTGATCTGTTCTTTAATTTGGGCCTTATTTTCTTGTCTAAGCGGGCCTGTTACATTGTAAGGGGAGGAGCCTTAGGTATTCACCGGGGGTGGGGCAGGACCCACTTTGCTGTATTGTGGTACTGTATGTGGCGGGGGTCCAAGAGGGGACAGTGCTGCCTGCTCAGCTCTTGCCCCCCCTTTATTTCACTTCCCCCCTCAACTCACAAGCCAGTTGTGCCCTTCTGGTGCTGATGTGCAGGTAGGTGGGTTTGTGTACATTCTAGGATCCTGAGGGTCTCTCCAATGAACTGTCCTGTGAGGCTGGGAGTTTCTACCACTGCCGCAGCCCCCACAGGTTTTTACAGACAAAGGTTTTGAGGCTTTATTTCCCCTGCATTTTGTGGTCTGTCTCACTCCCCAGTTGTCCCTCCTGGTTTATCCGCATGCAAATATGGGGTTACCCAGTCTTCCAGCCACTGCTTTCCTGTGCGTCCTCTCTGCCCCTCCTACCGGTCTGGATGGCTGTTTCTTCTTTAACTCCTTGGTTGTCAGACTTCTTCCATACAGCTTTATTTTCTGGCAGTTCTGGTTGTTATTGTTGTTTTTGAATTAGTTGTTGTCCTTCTTTTGGTTGTGGGGGGAGGCAACATTTATGTACATCTTGGTGGGAAATCCAACAATTGGAATTGTATGTATGACCACTATTGCTGAATCCTGTTAGTGGTATGTGGTAGAGCTCCATTGCTATTTGTTAATTTATTAAAAAGCCAGTGATTAACAGCTGCATTGGTTTTTCTATTGAGCCATCATGACACAGTTGCTTACCACCTTTTGTTTTTGATAAGGATAAAACATCCATGTCCTTTTGGGTGGATTAGAGCTGTCCTGTGGGTTCAGTTCAGCTGCCATTAAGAATTTGATCTGTTTCATTAAGTAACACATACTTGAATGTGTAAGTATAAGTAACTTTCAAATGGGTAATGACATTCAGCCAAATGCTAAACTCTCAGTAAGTGTTAATAAAAGTGAGTTTTGGAGTAGAAGAGTCCTCCCCAAACTGCTATTATTAAAGTTCAGTGGTGATGTGGACCCTGGCCAGCAGGGTTCATGTGTTGTGGCTGCAGTGAAGAAATTCACACGGACTCCAGAAATCCTGTGGAGAAAAGAGATGGCACGGCCGCTGTCTAAGTGAGAGAGGGCCCCCACCCCTGCCTGGATAGGCTTTTATTGCTTTTTGGGGTACATTACATCAAGGATGGTCTTTATTTACTGTGCACAGGTTAGCTGTAGGTGATTACCTTTTACAGATAACAAAGGAAAGAATGTTGCTAATTACTTCAAAGACAAGGATGTTACAGATCAAGGGGAAAAGTTGTGGAACTGATTACACTCCATACTTGAAAGGTTTAACACAGATTTTAGGAAGTTACTTTAGAGATATGTAGTAAACACTTCCAGCCTCAATCCAGGGTGAGGAAGTTTTAGCAAAAACAAGTCTCATAGCAGCCTAGGAACAATGCAGACCTGATTCCCCACGGGAGAACCTATCCGTGGGCGTGAGTCCTGTGTGCTGGGCCTTGCTCCCCACTGGCCTTTCCTAGTGGGGACTGGGCTACATTTCCCATGCCACATGGAATGGACCCCTATACAGTGGAATAAAATATTTGAATAAAATTTATAGTGCTCTGGAAAGTTGGATTAATGGGTAACATAATCCTACAGTGCATAATTAAATAAGTATTTTTATCAATAGATACAAAAATAGGCCTCAGGTAGACCCAAGCCCTGAGCATGGTGGGAATGATACACTTCAGAATTTGATCTGTGATTTACCCAGCTCACATAATGTGCTCTGAAATGTATGTTGTTGTTTTGTACCAGGTACTTACTTGTTTGTTTAACTCTATTATGGAAATTCTCAATGTACATTGCATACCTTTCACCCACTATGTCCCTTCCAGCTTCTTCCAGTTGGATATCTTTTAAGCCAATCTTGACTTAATTATGGTGAATGTTAAGCGGATAGGCACCTCTCCAGAATCTCAAGAACATTCCTTAGAATGCAGCAGAGTGAGCCTCTTAGGTTTTAGATGGGATCTTTGTTTGAACTACAGCTGTGTTTCCCACCGGGAACTTTGAGGGACTTAGGAAGCATTGTTTTGTAACTGTCCCTGTACATACCCACACAGTTTTTGTTCTTTCTATTGCAGAAACCTACCTGTGATTTTGAAACTATCTGTTGTCATTTTTCTGTCAGTTTACTGCTTCACCCTGCTGCTTAAGCACTGGGTTAGATGTTAGCTGGTAGTTTTCCCTTTTTTTTTTTTTTTTTTGTTATTCCCTCATCACCGTTTTAAAAATTTAAGTTTTTCTTAACCACTTACATAATTCATTGTGTGAATTGCCCTTTCTGTTTCATTTGAAAAATAAATTCACTAGTGTTCACAGTGTGCTAAGCTTCTTAATGACTATTCTCTATTATTGTGTACTTCCCCCACCATTTAAACTGCTTGCTTACTAAGAGTCACTCATGTTTGTTTCCAATTTAGTTAAATGCAGGAACAGATAAAGTATCAATATGAAAAGGGCAGTTGATTCAAATGGAATGCTTTGGAAAAACTCAAAGAGGAGTTGCCAAAAAGTTGTCAATTAGCTATGTGGTTAACAACAATAAAATTTTGAGAGATATTGTATAAATACGAGGTTTTATTTTTTTAAACTCATGTTTTTGCTATTTAAATAAGCCAAAAGTAGAAATGGTTTATGTGAGTACGTTAAGACTAAACTCTTCCATGGATTCATATTAAAGGTAAGGCGGTTAATCTGAAATGCTTAAACTATACATGAAACTTTTAAAAGTGTTTCTCTGCATTAATAAAAATTTTTCAGGTAAATGGCATTACCTATCTGAGATAAAAAGGATTTCACCATATTTTTTTCTTTTTATTAAGAGACATGTCAAGCATATAGAAAAGTAGAATAGTATAATGAAATCCCTGTATATACCTATTGCCTGGATCTAACATTTATTATAATTTTTCATATCTTTTTCTGTTTTCTTAAAATGTTGTGAATTATAGATGTCTTTTATTTTAGATTTTATTTACTTAGTTTTAGAGAGGGGGAAGGAAAGAAGAAAGAGGGAGAGAAATATCAATGTGTGGTTGCTTCTCACATGCCCCCTACTGGGAACCTGACCTGCAACCCAGGCATGTGCCCTGACTAGGAATGGAACCAGCGACCCTTTGGTTCATAGGCACCCACTCAATCCACTGAGCTACACCTGCCAGGGCAAATTATAGATACCTTGATTCTAAATATTTATTTTAGAATTTCCAGAAAATAACATTTTCCCAGGTAGGCATTTATCTAGTGTCTGTTATTAACAGCTAATTTATTGGAATGATAAATGCATACACATAGTACAAAATTTTTAAAAGTATATGATAAAAATAAGTCTCTCTCTTTTTGCTATTCCTCATTCTCCCTTATAAGCAGCCATAGTAAACCAATATCTTATATATCCTTCCAGAAATATTCCATACATTTACAAATATATGTGTGTACGTAGTTTTTCTTTTCCACAAATGGTAGTGTACTGTGCACACTGCTCTGTAGCTTTTTTCACTTAATTGATTTTCCATATAATACTCTAGCTTTTTCTTGGATTTTGTTCTACCTAGTACATACAAGTCTTCCTATACATAACTGTATGCTAACTATTCCATTGTTGGATATAGCAAAATGTAAATAGTCTGTCAACAGGCATTTAAGTTGTTTACTCTCTTTTGTTACTACACATCCTGTAAATATCTCTTTATGTAAGTAATCTTGTTCTTCTGTGATTATATGTAGCATAAATACCTAGAAGTTAATTGTTGGTTCAGATGTGTGGGCCTTTGAAATTTTAATAAGTATTGCCATACGCACTCACGTAGAATTTAAACCAATTTATACTCCTCCCCTTCAAATGTAGAATACATGCTTTCATATCCTTTAGCCAATATAATGTTACCTGAGATGTTGATTTTTGTTCATGTGATAGGTTAAAAAATAATATCTCATTGGAATTTTAATTTGTATTCTTCTATTAATTTTTATTTTTTTATTAAATACTTTTGAAATTTTATTGTTTCAAGTACAGTTTTCTGTCTTTTCCCTCCACCCCTCCCCACCACCCCAGCCATCCTTACCTCCCTCCCCTGTTTCCTCCCCCACTGTATTCTCCTATTGTGAGTGAAGTTGACCATCTGTCCATTTATCACAGTGCTGTTAAATTTTCTGTGAACTCCTGGTCATTTACTTCTCTGTGTGTGTATGTGAAGAACCTTGGTCTTAATTTCTTTGTGATATGAGTTACAATTATTTTTTTGCTTGTTGCTTTTTCTTACTTTGTTTATGCTTTTATTGTTTGTTAGTTTTTACGTGCGTAAATATTTCATGTTAACATAGTTTAATTTTATCAGCCTATTATGGTTTCTGGGTTTCATATCTGGAAAAGGCCTTTTCTAGTCTGAAATTATGAAGAGTATTTTTCATACTTTCTTAATACTAACTTTATGGGTTTTTTAATGGTTAAATCTTTGATTCATCTGGAATTTTTTTTGCTATAAATTTTACAGTAGGGACTCTAGGTTCCTATTTTAATTTTTATTTTGCCATATTTCCCTTTTCAACTATCAAGGATTCACACAGAATAATGTTTTTATAATTCTGATTGGACTTCAAGTATTCAGTAAATTTGTTCTGTACATTTATCTTCTGTCAGCTGCTTTTACCTTTTATTTCATCTTTTTTCTCATACATAGTATTAACTGTTTTTAATAAGTAGGCAAATACTTCGGCGTGGTTAAAAAATAGAAATAGTACAAAATTATATAAAAAGATACGCAATTAGAAATGTTGTTTTTCAACCTTTTCACTCCCAACTTCTCAGGCCATTTCTTGAAGATTATTCCTCTTTTGTGGTTCATTTCTGTCTTTTTTACTGAAATTTTCAACTTTTAAAATAACAATTCTGTCTTGATGATTTTAATAGCATATCTTAGTTTCCCCAATAAAAAAGAAGTATTTTCCTCTGGGGCGCTGAGGTCAGATTCTGAGTGAAAACTCACTTTACACTTTGAGATATATATAGCCATATGTATCTAGGCTACGTATATGGCTACATATAGTTTTTAGATATTACTACTTGGAGAACTGTTTCTGTAAGTAATAGAAAATCTACATAAATGTAAAGAGTGAAGGTTCCAGAGTAAAACTGCCTCCATTTTTAACAGGAGAACTCCACAGCTTACTGCCTCTGTGAACTTGAAAATTACCTAACCTTCCTGGGCCTTAATTTCCTTTTCTGGAGAACAGGGGTAATGTCAGTGCCTATCACATAGGATTGTAATGATGTGAGAAGAAGATTTAAGGTGCTTAGAATAGTACCTGTCATATGGTAAACATTGAAAAATGTTGTATTTGCTTTGGAATTTTTATTCTGAATCTGTTAACAATAATTATTCCTAAAATTCCACTTTACACTGATGAGCATTGAGGATTTTCTCCTCATTCCTTTTATGAAAGCCTAAAGAAAGTGAAATAATCCACTGTGACTTTTAATTGTTACTTACTGTGACTGCTCTTTAAAAAACAATTTGTTGCCTATAAGTGTCTAATTTTTCATTTATTATAAAATGTTTAAATCGAGAATTAAGTACATGAAGTTTAAAGTATAAAAGGATTTTTCTCACAAATGTGATTTGTTATATTGACATTATTCAGTAAGCTAAATTGTCTTAAACATAGATGTATTATAGAGAGCTTTTAGTCTGATATAGGCTTAAAAATTGTTATCTGCTCCACTTATGTTTTCACATCCCTTATATGTTACTATTAGGCTATAATACTTGGTAGAGTATTCTACACAATAAGTTAAGTTTATCAGAACTAACAGGATAATTTTTTAGAAAACCTTTATAAAAAGTATTCCAAGTAATTGACAACGTTGTGAACTAATACTTAGGTAGGTCTCCACATTAAAAGTAGTAGAATGTTTACACCTTTACATGTGTTTACAATGTAAATTCATGCTAATTTTTGAATTGTAAAAAGATTAAAAACATAGGAATATAAGGATAGAATAAAGAGGATTCCTGATTTCTTTCAGTTATTCTTATATAGAGCCCCCTATTTAGGGAATTGTCTATTCACAAAAACCTTGGAGTTGTAGGGGAGCAGATCATAGAATGAATCTTTAAGACAGTCATAGATCAGAGAAAGGTAGAATGGTAACTGATTCTTTGAATTATATTATTTGGGGACAAGAAACAGAAAAAAGGGTTAATTTTGCTGTCATTTACTTAGGAAGGTTTCCAAGGGACACAATAGAGATGTGGATTTGTTTGCTTTTGGAAAGGCCATTTAAGAAAAATTATTTTCTCTCATTCCATAGTGTTTGAAATTTATAGTTTACCACTGTATGATTTTATTTTGCTGAACCTGTGCTAAGCCTTTTGTTGTGCTCCAATTTAAAAAAAAAGTCTAATTTAGATATAGTAAAATTCACCTTTCTTACCATACAGTTCTGCACATTTGGACAAATGGATTTATCTACCATCATAATCACAATATCAAAGAGTTCCATCACACCAGAAACTTCCCCCATGGCTTTGTATCCCCAGCCCCTGACAACCACTGATCTGATTTCTGACCCTATACTTTCTTTTTTCCAGAATGTCACATAAATGAAATAATATAGTACATAGGCAGCACAGTACAATACTGGTGAGTGTAGCTGCTTTCAGTTAGCATGAAGGCATTCGACATTCATTCACTTTGTTGTGTATGTGGGTAGTTCCTTTGTCTTTATTGCTGAGCACATAGTGTTTCACTGTGTGGGTAAACCCTAGTTTGTTTATCTGTTCCCCACTTGAGGTAATCTGGTAGCAGAATAATGACTCCTGCAAAGATGCTTACCCTCTAATCTTTAGAAACTAAGAATCTGTTGCTTTATGTATCAAAAGGAGTTTTGAAGGTTTGGTTAAGGTTAAGGACTTTGAGATGGAAGGATTATCCTGGGTAATCCAGATCTTAAACTTGGGAGAGGAGGACAGAAGGGTAGGTCAGAGAGGTGTGATGTGAAAAGTCCTTGACTAGAAGCTGGGAATGATTCTTGGTTTACATTCGGCAAAAAAACAAAACAGGAACATTGATCCTACAACTTCAAGGAACTTAATTTTGCCATCCCACTGAGTGACCAGGAAGTGTATTCTCCTCCAAGCCTCCAGAAAGAACTACAGCCTACAGACACTTTGATTTTGGTCTGTTGAGACCCATGCGAGGTTTATGACTTACAGAACTGTAATATAATACATTTATGTTGTTTTAAACTACCAAGTTTGTAGTAATTTGTTTTGGCAGCAATAGAAAACTAATGAAGAGACATTTGAGTTGTTTACAGTTTAGGATAATTTCAAATAAAGCCACTATAAATATTCAAATAGAAGTTTTTGTGTGAACATAAGTTTCCATTTTCCTTGGCCAAGTACCGTTGGGATTGGTGGGTCATGTCTGTATCCTCCCTGATACTATGTATGAAAGGTCTATTTGCCAGTTGTTTTGATTTAAGTAGTCTAATAGTTATGTAGTTCTGGTTTTAATTTGCTTTTCCTTATAACTAATGATATTGAGCATCTGTTGATTTTTTTTTCCCCCAGAGGGGGAAGGCGGGGAGAAAGAAAGGGAGAGAAATATCAATGTGTGGCTGCCTCTCACACACCCCCAACCGGGGACCTGGCCAGCAACCCAGACATGTACCCTGATTGGGAATCAAACTGGGGACCTTTCAGTTTGCAGGATGACATCCAACCCACTGAGCCACACCAATAATGTGTTTATTTGCCATCTGTATGTCTCCTTTGGTTAAGTGACTATTAATTTTTTAACAAATTTTGAAAATTGAGTTTTTTGTTTTATTAATGTGATTTTGGAGTTCTTTATATATTCTGGATACAAATCCTTTATCAGATATGTGACTTGCACATCCTTTATTTCCCAGTCTGTGATTTATCTTTTATTCTTTCAACGTCTCTTTGGAACATTAGATGTTTTTAATTTGTATGAAATATAACTTATCCATTATTTTTTTATTATAGATCATGCTTTGGTATAATCTTTGTTTAACTCAAGGTCACAAAGGTTTTTTTTTCTTCCAGAAGTTTTCTGTGTTCACATTTTTTTAGGTCTGTGAGGTTTTTTTTAATTTTTAATTTTATTTTTATTTTATTTACTCTTCACCCAAGGATATCCATTGATTTTTAGAGAGAGAGGAAGGGGAGAGAGAAAGAAAGGAAGAGAGAGATATATCCATGTGAGAAAGAAACATCAATTGGTTGCCTTCCCTATGCACCCTGACTGGGGATCAAAAGTGCAAATTAGGTATGTGCCCTGACTGGGAATCGAACCCATAAATAACCTTTTGGTGTACTGGATGACACTCTAACCAACTGAGCCACACTGACCAAAGCTGTGAATATTTTGAATTAATATCTGTATACAGTGCAAAATGTGAATTGAAAATTATATCTGTATAGATACCCAATTACACCAGCATCATTTATTCAATTCCACTAAATTGCCTTTGCAACTTTGTTCAAAAACTGTTTCCTATATATGTATGTGTCTATTTCTGGACTTTATTCTGTTGCATTAATTTATGCTTAATCTTTCTCCAATATTACAGTAATTTTATAGTCTTGAAATCTATTAATGCACATCCTTCAATTTTGTTGTTCTTTTTCTGAATTGCATTGGCAACTCTAGTTTCTTTGCCTATCTCTTAATTTTTAATAGTAAAAAACTCATAGGATGGTAGGTGGCTTCATTCAGCCTCTATTTTTATTCCCAGTAGAGTGAAGATAATCAGTTTATATCTTTTGTTATGCCAGTTAGCCTGTTTTCTCAGCTGACTAGCTATTGTAAAATGGGAAGAATCTGTCTGGTTTGGTACTCTTTATCCTTTTGTTGAGGTATCCTCCCAGTATTTTTCAATTAGACAAGAAATTGACTCTTTTTCTGTTTATAAATATATTTTAAGCCTTTAGTAATTCACATGGTTGTTCTTAAGATCTTCAGGTCTCCCCAGTGTATTACTCTTATTTTAAAGAAAAAATTCATTGAATCATAGAAAGGATCAAGAGTGGAAATGTATTTGGAGTAAAGAACAAAATTTGGACTGATACTGGTATGAGCACTTAAATCCCAGAGATAGATATTAGACTCACTTAAAATTCAAGACCAAGATTGTAAATTAAGCTGCTTTTAAAAGGAGCATTTCAGATAGGAGAAGGCAATTAGAAAAATAAAAAATGAGCTTTTTGTTCTTAATGGAAAGAGGTATAATAAAAATCATTGCAAGAGATTTAACCCAAACCAGATTTAGCAGTGTTCTCTCTTCCTTCCCCCTTTCTCTCTCCTCTCTCTTCCCAGATGTTATAAAATTCTTAGGGATTAAGCTGTTTAATAGACATAGTTAAATATCATTTAAATATATATATTTTTTTAGTTTTCCTAACACTGACACCTAGTTTGTTTTATTATCTGGGGCTATTTTTTTTAATTTTCATAAAACTATAAATAAAAAGACTTCATATGTACATGTAGTCTTCTTGTAGTTTAAGACATTTCCTTTCTTATAATGAGAACGGTTTGTGCTACATCAGTGTAACCGGGCAGCCAAGGAGAGTGGTCTGGAATGTGCATGTGTGAACAATGATGACTTCACTGTACTAGTCAGTGGGGGAGTAGATGCCATAATGTGAGCATGTGAACTGTGTGGCTGTTACATTCAGAGTAACAGTAGAACAATGAATTTGCATCAAAAATTTGTGTTAAGCTTGAACATTCTTCCATGGAAACTATTTGGATGATTCAGAAGGCTGCAGCTATGGGCAACTGGTGATTGGCAGCTTCATCACCACAGTGTGCCTGCTCACCCATCATGTCTCTTACAGAGTTTTTTGGCAAAACATCAAATCACCCAGGTGACTCATCCCTGCTACAGCCTAGATTTGATGCCCTGTGACTTCAGGCTTTTCCAAATTACCTTTGAAAGGGAAGAGATTTCAGACTATCAGTAAGATTTAGGAAAATAGAATGGGGCAGCTGATGGCGATTGGGAGAACTGTGTAAGGTCCCAAGGTGCCTACTGTGAAGGGGACTGAGGTGTCATTATCCTATGTATAGTGTTTTTTATATCTTCTTCAAGAAATGTCTCCATTTTTTCCTATTAAATGCCTGGATACCTTCTGGATGTGTGTGTGTGTGTCTTGCCTTTTTCATGTTCTTGGGTGAAGACCTTTAAATTGTATTAGAGAACTCTGAATGTAGTATATGATGATTTTAGTTTAAAAGTCTACATCTTGGAAAAAATAGATTTAAAAATTTCAAATGAAATTTTTTCCAACTTCAGATAGTATTGATGTAAAATCATCTACTTTTTCACTTTTCAGACACCAGGTGGTGTATTCTGCCTACAGTCTGAAGTTTTGTTGGTGACTTTCTTCAACAGTCTGATAAAACCCAATTTAGGATAAAGCAGAACATTATAAAAGTTTACTTTGGCCCTGGCTGGTGTAGCTCAGTGGATTGAGCGTGGGCTGCGAATCAAAGGGTTGCTGGTTCGATTCCCAGTCAGGGCACATGTCTGGGTTGCAGGCCAGGTCCCCAGTGCGGGCCACATGAGAGGCAACTGCACATTGATGTTTCTCTCCCTCTCTTTCTCTGTCCCTTCCTGTCTCTCTAAAAATAAATAAATAAAATCTTTTTAAAAAGTTTACTTTGGTCACTAATACAAATTTTTTATGAAAGCAGATAGCTTTTTTAGAGGAATCCAGTTTTATTTGAAGAGACTCCAAGGGACTTTGACAAAGAAAATAAAATAATGCATTTTACTGCATTATTATTAAAGACTTTTGTTTGAAATAATTTGTCTTAGTAATATAAAACAAGAATAACAGTAATACAAGAAACTTCCATATACCCTTTACCTAGATTTACCTATCATTAGTATTTTATTCCATTTGCACACCTCTGTGTGTGTGTGTGTGTGTGTGTGTGTGTGTGTGTTTCAAACATCTGAGGCTAAGTTACATACATCAAAACACTTTACCACTCAATATTACATTGTGCTTTTCCTCAGCATGGCAGTGTTCTATTTTATATAATCACAATACAGTGTAACTTAAGTAATTCAACATTGATACATTACTTTCACCTAATCTCCTATTGGTATTTTGACTTAGTAAAGTCCTTTAGGCTGTTTTCCCTTCTCTAGTTCAGTACCCAAGTCAAATTGAACATTTAATTGTCATGGCTCCTTTAACCTGGAATATTTCCACAGCCTCTCTTTGTCTTTTATAGCATTGGCATTTAACTCCTCTCTCCCCTTTTAATAGAACGTTACTCATTTCCATTTGGGGTTTTTCTGATATAACTTCATGATATAGGTTATACAGTCTCACTAGAATATCATATGGGTGATGTTTTGTCTTTCTTAGGGTATTTCAATATGCTCATGGTCCTTTTTTAATGGTGATGTTACATTACATTTTTGCTCAAATCATTTTTTGTAAATTTAGTTGTATATGTTTAGAATAAGAATTCAGTGTCCATTGAGGATGTATAAGAGCAAACATTTTCTCTTAAAGGAAGATACTTAGCTTAGTGCTACCAAGTAGGTTAAAATCTAATTTGACTATAAGGCTTGAGGTAGCACGTTTTAACTTTATTGTTTGGAAAGCTCTTAATGTAGTAGTATATTGGCATTCACTCTGCTCTGGATTGCTGAGAAATATTGTTGATAACCTCCTCGGGACCTGCAAGTCATTTCAGTGAAAGAAAAATGTCTGAGTAGGTGGCATTAGACAGAAAGAAATACACAATACAGAGCTATCTCAATTTAAGTCTCGTAGATATTATAATTAATACCAAATGCTGATTATTTTGTAACATCTATTTGAGTTCATGCATTAGTAGGCATGTATTAGTAGAGTTTTAATATAGAACAAACATGTAAGTTCCAAATATGTTAACTGGAAATAATGTTGTAAACTTCTCACTGAAATAATTATGTTTTCATCTTTTGGTTATTAAGGAATTGTTATTAAATGGATAGAGATAGTTTTGTCAGTCCTTGAGCAGCATGGCTCAGTAGGTTGAGTGTCATCCCACAAAGTGAAAAAGGTCGCAGGTTCGATTCCTGCTCAGCGCATATGTGTGGGCCCAGTTCCTGGTTGGTTAGGGTGCATGAAAGAGGCAACCAGTTGATGTTTCTCTTGCACATTTATGTTTCTCTCCCTCCCTTCCTTTCCCTCTTTAAAAATAAATATATTAAATTTTTTTTTAAAAAGAAATAGTTTTGCAAGTAGGGAAATTTCCTAAATAATTTTAGCATGTTAATTTTAGGATATGTATGTATAAAAATTCTCAGAGTGTAATGGATATTTATTTGAAAGAAAATAATTATTTTGAATATTTGAAATTAATTGACTATTGCTGAAAACTATTTATAGTATCAATATTAAGATGGTATAATACCCACTAAGAAAGAATGTTAGTTCACTTTGCAGCTCTGTTGCGGAACATAATACAAAACTTTTTTAGCTCATGCTCTTGAACTTAATCTATTTACTTTGATTCTGTATGTATATGACATATAAAATATGAATTTTCCCATGTGCTGTAGACATCAAAGCATTTGAGATACAAAATTAGATGAATGTAAAATAGTTTGCAAAGTCCGCATTAAATTTTAACAGTTGAACTTGAAAAATTATTGGTTTTATCTGTGACTTCTCCCATTAGCTACTATTATGATTATTGGAAGGGAGAAAAAATTACCCCCATATTTCTTTCAGGTTTGCTCCTTGATTTTACAAAGTATACTTCTTAAATTGGTAGTAGTTTATAGCTTCTGTTCTGACATTTGTATACATGTTTCTGAGTTTCCAGAGGGCACTAAATGGTACCCTGGGGGCTTAGAAGAATTCAGTGTGTCTTCCCAAGTGTCTAACTTAATTCTTGGATATGGAGCTGTAAATATTATCTGATTAAATGTTGTTTTAAAATTATTTTTATTTTTATTCCTCAGACAAGATATCTGTGTAGATTCTACTTCATCCCTGAGAGAAAACAAGCAACCTGACGGTTTGGAAGTAAAACAAGGTATGCATCAAGAACTTAATTTTTATGTAATATTTACCTGAAGATTATAAGCATTTACCAATAATAAATTTTCACAATGTTTCAGCTTATCCTCATTTTACAGATAGGAGAAAGAAATATTTATCTTATCCAAGATCTAAAGAGTAAAGGTTACATCCTGCATTTGATGAGTCCTTTGGCCACTGGAGTAGTTGTGCCTCAGTGATATATGGTTGCAGGCGCCATCAGAAAGTTACCATCTTAAATAGTTTTAATTTGGAATCTTTATTATGTATCCTTAGCTGTAAGATAGTAGAGATATGTTAACTGGGTAGCTTTGGGTTGTATGTGGAAAAAAATAAGTCTTATGCGATAACTTTCTTTTTTTTCCTGTTGCAGGGATGCTTTGTCCTTGTTCACTTCCTTATTTATTGTTTTCTATAAATCAGTAGTTTTTAGCATTACCAGTTACTAGAAGTGGCAGTTTGTGATTTATTCAAGCCAAGTAAATCAATAGGGCTAATGTTTTAGATGTATTTTTTGTTTGTTTCTTTGCATCCTAGTTGAGGAAATTGAAAGTAAAATAAATTTTTATTAGTTAAGAAACACATTTTTCCTTTTTCCTGCTAAATTACTGCGGAGCAGTGATAACCTGTTGCAGCCAAGAGATTTGTTATTTATTATATATGTAACTAATCTTTGATAACTTAGAATAGTTTCTCTAAGACGTGAGTTATAGAAACTTACTTGGTAGAGAGGAGCAGGCTATCAGTTTATTTAGGCAGATTTTTTTTTAAACTGTGGGCTGTGTCACTAATGCTTAATTAACAAAGTGAAAAATGTTAAATTTTGTGTTTTATCTAGCTTATATATATAGAGAAAAAAGTCTAGATATTTTGTAATTTTAACATATACTATTGGGTTTATAAATATTTCTGATGGCCTTGAGAATTCCATTGATTTCGGAAGTTCTGTTTTGTTAGCCTGCTATCCAGATAAAGTTACATCTTTGTATTCATACTACTTCAGAGCACCCTCCACAGACAGAAACTCTGATTCATAGTCTTCATTTACATTGATTTGTCATGTAAAAACACTACTGAGCACACATCATTTTTATAAAATGTAGTCCTAGTCTTACAGCTCTTGTATCATTTGTATGTATAACTGGACAATGTTGCTGTTGTTTCTGCCTTTGTTTCTATTCTTTGCATGAAATGAGCAAACAGCGTAGATCATACCACAGGTACATCTGTGGAGAGAAGAGTGTTAGGTAAAGGACAGAAAAAAGCTAGAATGGACAGGCTGATCCTAGTTCCTAGGAAAAAAGGAATGGAGACCTCATTGTACAAAGTAGCTGGTGCTGCCCTATAAAGGAAGATCTTTTCTGCTCCCATGTTCAGGCACTTGGAGCGCTTTAGAACTCCCTTCCCAGTGTCAACAGCCTGTTTCGCTTTGGTTTTTCTTATGGTAACCTAAGTAATTTGAAAACCAATTACAGAGGCAAGGGTGGAGAGAAAAAGGACTCAGAGTAGCCAGATACCACAAAGCTTTTGTATGTAGGAGGTTGTATAGAGCACTTTTAGGTTCTCACCTAGGCATCAGAACTGTCAAAAACACACTGTCATCAGTAAGTGACAGTAAGCAAAAGTGAGAAAACATAAGACCAAAGCACAGCAGTACCATTGTGCCGTACAGTTCTGGTTGTGACTAACTTTGTAGAAAATGGTTAAATTGGGTTTCAACCCTTTTTTTTTTTTTTTTACAGAAAACAGGGAAATAAGTAAAGTCTTTTAGAAAAATGTCTATGAAAAAGGTTAAAATATAAAATGTTTTATTGCATAACAAGATAAACATAAATTATCTAGATGATTCAATTATGTAGAACATGTTCCAGATAAATATTTGTATAGATGAAATATGAACCAGCTAGCAAATAACTTGCTTGGAAATAGGAATTCTGTTAGGCTCAATAAAAATTACTGCCTTTTGCCCTGGCTGGTGTGGCTTAGTGGATTGAGTGTCAGCCTGCGAACCTAAAGGTCACCAGGTTGATTCCCAGTCAGGGCACATGCCCGGCTTGCAGACCAAGTGCTAGAGGCAGCTTATCAGTGTTCCCCTCTCTTTCACCCTCCCTTTCTCTCTCTCAAAATAAATAAATAAAATATTTAAAAAAAGACTATTGCCTTTTTTCTAAATGAATTAAAATGGCCTATTCTTAATATGCAAAACTTTCAAAATTGATTTAATATTTTCTCTTTTTTTTTTTCGCATAGCAAGCTATTCTTGCTCATAGTGAGCTCAATAAAAACAGAATATAATGCTCCTCGTGAATGCATTGTCATTTTATTTAATGGCTTGGTCGTTTAAGAAAATTCACTGAAGCTTGCTTAGTAAAGTAACCCTTGTTTAGTAGACCAAAATATAAAGCAGCATTAAATTTTCTCTGCTCTTTCAGAATAAAATAAATCTTACCATATGACCTATTAATGGTGTATGATGCTGACAGGTTATTTAAATTACATTTTCAGTTTTTATTTTCTAAAACACTCAAATATTGAGAAATATTAACTATGAGTTAAGTTGAAATTTGTATTTCTTTGTTTAGTATTGGTTTCATTCATCTTGTTGATAGTAAATAATGTTTATAAAACTGGTTGTGCTGATGATGAGTATCAGATTCTATACTAACTTCTATCACACTTTAGTAATAGATTAATACCTGAAGATTTACCTTGTTGTGCAAACATTATTTAATGTAAATATAATCTGCTGGTTGGTTGATTGATTGGTCCTGTAGTAAAACAAATTCTTCTGTTGGGGTTATTTTCCTGAGTCGTTCATTTTTAGCAAGAGAGCAGTTGTAGAAGAAACACCAGGTACAGCTTTGCTCTTCTCTTAGCACAGCTGTGTTTGTGCTCACATGTACATGCACATATGCAAGCCTGAGATCTTGTGTTAGTTTATAGATGATTCGAAGGCTTGTATTATTGAAAAGGTTTAGCTCAACTTTTATTTCTTTTTTAATTGTATTTTTCCATTACCATTTATTCCCCTTATATCTCCCTTGCCCTCAAACAGTCCATGACCATGAGCACTTTTTTCTTTTTGTTTGATCCCTCCATGCCCTAACTGCCCTCTCCAACCAGAGCTGTCAGTCAGCCTGCTATGAGTCTGTCTCTGTTTTTCTTGTTAGTGCAGTTTTTTTTACTAGATTCCCCATATGAGTGAAAACATACAGTATTTGTCTTTCTCTGACTGGCTTATTTCACTTAGCATAATGTTCTCCAGGTCTGTCTATGCTGTCACAAAGGGTAAGATTTCCTTCTTTTTTTATAGCCAAGTAGTATTTCACTTTGTAAATGTCCTGTAGTTCCTTCATCCACTCATCTACTGGTGGACACTTGGGCAGCTAGTGTAAATAATGTAGCTAAGATACACCGTATCTTAGCTAGTGTAAATAATGCAGCAATGGAGATAAGAGTGCTTATGTACTTTTGAATTAGCATTTTGGGTTTCTTTGGATATATTCCTAGAAGTGGAATCGCTGGGACAAAAGATAGATTCATTTTTAATTTTTTGAGGTATCCCCATACTGCTTTCCACAGTGGCTGTACTAATCCGAATTCCAACCAACAGCACAAAAGGGTTCCCCTTTCTCCACATCCTCACCAGCACATGTTGTTTGTTGATTTATTGGTGATAGCCATTCATTTAAAATAATAATGATTTTTATAATTGTTTAAAATTTAGTTATTTGTGCTGTAGTTTACCAAATGAAAACTACTATTTGTCAAAGGTATTAAATTTGTAGAAAATATTTTTAAAATATCAAACCACTGCTAATGCTCATGAGTTTTTCTATACATTTATCTGTAAACAAATTAGCTTCATTCAGTAATATTAAAAAATGTATTTAAATTGTTACTTTATAGTTTACAACTGGGGGATATGTGTAATTTTGAAAATTATTCTCCTTTGTAACTTCAAGAATTAAGCTCTTATGTTTGCATTCCTTCTTGGAAATTTTTAGGAGAACTTTTTTAAACTATAAATAAGAAATAACCTAAGTTAAATGTGGGTATTAGGTTGAAAAGTTGAGGGCCTCTTGAAAATATTTGAAGGGCTGTCAAATGGAAGAGTCATTAGGCTTGCTTTGTATTGCCTTTGAGAATAAAAATAGGGCCAGCAGATAAAGTTATCATTTGACTATTTCAAAGAATCACAAGTAACAAAATGCAGTGGGCTGCCTTCTGAAATATGTTCCTGTTGCTAAAGGTGATTGAACACATGTTACATAGATGGCCACTTGGTGGCACTGTTGTAGAGCTGATTCAAGCAATGTTTGGCTGTTTGGCCTTGATCTTGAAGTTCCTTTCTAGCTGTCAGATTTTGCAAATACCAGTACCTAGTGCAGTGTCTACACTTGAGAAGAGTACTTAATAACTGTTTTCTTAGATTGTTTATTGGAACCAGAATTAAATATACAACTTTTTTATCACTACATATTTTTTTAAATTTTATTAGTACAGAAGAAGACTTGATTTAGTCTTTAAGCCATATGATGGTTCCTTGAAAGGCATACATTTGAATATAATCAAAAAAACAAGTACATAACCCTATGGTATGCAAAATGATCAAAATCAATAAGATATTTTTACTACATTTTACTCTGAATATTTTATATTAGCTTTCTCAGGCAGAGTTTTGCTGTGGTTAGGCTCAAATTTTGCCACTTTTTCTGTTGAGATAACATTGGTTATAACAGTGATTTTCAACCTTTTTCATCTTATGACACACATGAACTAATTACTAAAATTCTGTGGCACACGTGATAATGACAAAAAATTAGGTATAATTTTGATTTATTCGCAGTGGATGGCTGTTGTGTTAGCTGTTGTCATTTTTTTATCTGACATTCTAATAGCAAAGAGGTCGGTGCCTCTGACTAAATAGTCCAGTATTACATGTTTTAAAAATTCTCGCACCATACTGGTTCATAGCATTATATAAGTTTCAGATGTACAGCATTATACATAATTTGACATGTTGTTTTTTAAAAAATGTAGTTACCTCGTGAGATTATAGTTTGGCCTTCTAGTTCATGAATTAGTGAATTATCTTTGAGAATTATCTTCTTAACAATAACTTTCAAAAATTGAAAGGTAGAATTTAATAGGAGAAAGATGTTTTCAATGGCTAAACTATGTGATGAAAGTTTGGAATAGATATTTTCTTGGGCTTCTGTTAGCCTTTCAGGGTACTAGTCACCAAAGTATGATTATATACACCCTCAGAGAATGGAGAAAGAAAACACCAGAGCTTATATAATAAAAAAAAATATATATATATAAAGTTATGTATTTAAATCTTTTTCTTTAAAAATTTCTGATTACATATATATGCTTGTAATAGTATGTATTAATTTATTAGTAAATAAAAAATATAGTGTGGCAGGTACTTTAAAATTGTTCTCACTGGTAGGTTTATTTAGATCGTGAAGTTGAGACCACTGTCTTAGGCTATCATAAAGAATTGGTAATGTCCATAGCTTACATTTATTAATTCTAAAAAATTAAATGTGATACGAAATTTTGCCATCATTTAGCAAAGGTATTAAATGTAAACCTATATGAAACTATTCGAATCCTCAAGGTGAAGGATAAATGCAAAACCCAGTTAAATTCAGTGCTTGTTGCTGTTGTTACTGTTTTAAGGTAGTGCTGCACTAGGGGAAGCAAAGCTGGGTAAGTGGAGGGACTAGAATAAAAAGAAATTAACTTTCAGTTAAAAAGATGTTGAGTTTTGCTGAAAAGAACTTCGCAACCATACCTGAAGGAATAAATACAGTTATAAAACATTAAAAAGATAATGAGAAAAATACCATCAGAGACTTTTGTTGCTTTGCAAAGATTGAATAAAGATTATCACTTAATTAAGCAGCATTTGTAGGCCAAGAGTTTTCCATGCCTACTGTGTATATATTGCTGAAGAAATCCCTGCATTGGCAGATGAACTCTGTGCTGCTTCCTCTGTATATCTAAATGTAGGCATGAGTGCTAGAAAGCTGTGGGGGACTGAAAAGGAGGTGTTTACAAGGCTGTCAGGAGTTAGAAGCAGAGAAGCACGTGTACCACTGATAAACTATGAGTCTAATTCCTTTCTTCCTAACCTTGTTTACCTTCTTGACTGGCTGTAACAAATAAGCATTCACAGAATGCATCTTCTCAAAATGAATTAACTTCTTTAAAGGATTTTTAAAAACTTGTTCTGGGGAAATGCTGTCCAATTCAGCAGTTGGTGAAGGGAAAAGTGATATAACCATCAGTGCTCCTTAAGAATTTACACTTTTCTCATTCCTTTGAGCTTTTCACAAGTTATTACCAGCAATGACACCAAATGGGGTCCTCCCTGCTTTTTAATTTGTCTCCTTCTATGAGTAGTAGTTAAATGAAAGGGTGAAAATTACATTTTGTATGGCAGATTAGCCCATACTGTTTCTGTACCTTTTGAAGGCCCCTGTGTTGTATTGAAATGTGAGACTTCTCTAGGTTTTTTTTTTTTTTTTTTGGTAAGTAAACTGTTGAGGCTTTTGGATGTATAATGTCCTGCATGTTTTATCAAGAATGAAATTACAAAGAATTTGATTCAGTATTTTGAGAGAAATATTTATTTCCATTTTTTTAAAAAAGTATACACATTTTAGCCCCAGCTGGTGTGGCTGAGTGGATTGAGTTCTGGCCTGTGAACAAAAGGGTCACGATTTGATTCCCTGTCTAGGACACATGTCTGGGTTGTGGGCCAGGACCCTAGTAGGGGGTGAGCAAGGAGCAACCACACATTGATGTTTCTTTTCCTCTCTCCCTCCTTTCCCCTCTCTAAAAATAAATAAATAAAATCTTTTCAACAATTATATGCATTTTAAATATTTTATCTTGTGATGTATTTCAAAGGCTACTAGACATACTCTAAGGGCAACTACCTTGGAAGTTAACATGCTCCAAACCTTCATCAGGTGTTTAGATCCTCTTTGGATCCTCTGTGCATTCCAGTCATTATGTGTTTTTTTTTTTTTGTCTAGTTCATTGAGAAAAGTACTTACTTGTATAGAAGTGCAACTTCCAAAGGAACAGTAAACATTAGGCTTGAAATTAGATTTTGTTTTCAGTTCTTGACCTTTTTACACATCTCATACTGTAGTCTTTGATTTAATTAGCAGATTGGGTTATTACATCATATAGTTGACACAAGTTGAGATTACAGATAGCAGACTTTAATTCTTTAAAAAATTAGTATTCCTTAATTTTTTGAAATAACTTTAGGTCTGTAAAAAAAAAAAATGAGTGAAAAGAAAGTACAGAGTTCCTGTGTACTGACTTACCTCCTCCTCTTCCTGTTTCCCTTATTACTTATCTTGCTTTGTTGTAGAAAATTTGGTATAATTGATGAGTCAGTATTAATACATTGTTATTGACTAAAGTCCATTGTTTACATTAGGGATCATTCCTTGTGTTTTATTTTTTGGGGGGTTTGATAACTGTATAATAACATGTATCCACCATTACAGTATTATATAGTATATTTTCACCCATTCATCTCTCCCACTTACCCTCCTCCAGACTCCTGGAAAACCGATCTTTTTACTGCCTATTTTTGTCATGTAATATGCAGTCTGTTTAGATTGTTCAATGTGCATTTGAGGTTCATCCATGTCTTTTTGTTGTTTGATAGTTCATTTCTTTTGTTGCTGAATAATCCTCAATTGTCTGAATATACTACAGTTTGCTTATCCACTCACCTATTGAAGGACATCTTATTTGCTTCTAAGTTTTGACAATCGTAAATAAAGCTGCCATAATCATTTGTATGCAGGTTTTTGCGTAAATATAAATTCAACTCTGGGTAAATACCAAGTTTAGTATAGTAAAAGACTGCAAAACTGTCTTTTTTCGAAGTGCTACACCATGTTACATTCCTACCAACAATGAATGAGAGTTCCTGTTCCAAGTTCTTGCTAGCATGTGGTACTCATTGTTTCGGACTTTGGTCATTCTGATAGCTATATAATGGTATCTAGTTTTATTTTGCAATACCCCAGTAACATATGATGTTGATTGTCTTTTCATATTTCTTGCCATTTATATATCTTATTTGATGACTTGTCTCTTCAGATCTTTTGCCCATTTTTAAATTCTGTTGTTTTCTAATTGTTGAGTTTTTTAATTATAGTTTATTGATCATGCTATTAACAGTTGTACAAATTTTTTCGCCTTTGCCCCCCTCCCCAACCCAGAATCCACTACTCCCTCAGGCCATCCCCACACCATTGTTCATGTCCATGGGTCATGTGTTTAAGTTCTTTGGCTACTCCATTTCCTATACTGTACTTCACATCTCCATGGCTATTCTGTAACTACCTGTTTGTACTTCTTAATCCCCTCACCTCTTCACCCACTCTCCTCCACCACCCTACCATCTGGCAACCTTCGAAGCAGTCTCCATATCCAGGATTCTGTCTCTGTTCTTGTTTCCTTAGTTTGTTTTTTAGATTCAATTGTAGATAAATATGTATTAATTGCCATTTTATTCTCATAATTTTGATCTTCTTTTTCTTAAATAAGTCCCTTAAACATTTCATATTGATTTGGTGATGATGAACTCCTTTAGTTTTTTCTTGTCTGGGAAGCTCTTTATTTGCCCTTTGATTCTAAATGATAGTTTTCCTGGGTAGAGCAATCTTGGCTGCAGGTCTCTGCTTCTCATGACTTTAAATATTTCTCTCTAATCCCTTCTAGCCTGCAAAGTTTCTTTTGAGAAATCAGCTGACAGTCCTGTGGGAACTCCCCTGTAGGTAACTAACTCCTTTTCTCTTGCTGCTTTTAAGATTCTCTCTTTTTTATTTTTAGCCTTTGCCATTTTAAATATGATGTATTCTGGAGAGGGCCTCTTTGCGTCCATCTTGTTTGGGACTGTCTGTGCTTCCTCAACTTCTATGTCTATTTCCTTCACCAAATTAGGGAAGTTTTCTTTCATTATTGTTTCAAATAGATTACCAGTTTCTTGCTCTTTCTTCTCTTCTTCTGGCCCCCCTATGATGGGAATTTTGGAGTGCTGGAAGTTGTTCCAGAGGCTGCTTACACGATCCTCATATTATTCTGTTGTTGATTTTTATAGCATCCTAATGCCTCCATTTCTGTCAGTGCTTCCCTGTAGTGTTTTTTCCCACAGCAGACTGAATGATTATTTTAAACTATAAGAATGGACATGTCAGTATTCTTATCAAAGTCTTCCAGCAACTTCTCATCTTAATACAAAATCTGTAGTCCTTCTGTCCTATATACAGTAATATAACCTGTTACTCTCCCCCTTGCTCGCTGTTTCTTCCTCCTCACTTTCCTGCAGTACTCCAGGCACTCTGTGTCAAGGTCCTGACTTTTGTTCCTCCTTCTGCCTGCATGTTCCTCCCCAAGATAACCATATGAGTCTTCCACACATCATTTATATCCCTGATCAGATGTTACCTGATCTATGTAAACTAATTAGCATTACTTTTTTTTCAGAGCTTTTAAAGCTCTTAACAAACCTCCAGTTTTATTGGGAATTGATATCAGGTCTACTGTACTATGTAGTCTTACAGAAGTCACCTTCTTGTGAAAACCAGAACTGTGTTTATCAGTGTGTCTAGTTGACAGCATATCTCAGAATACAAATGGAAATCTATGAGTTGTACAAGTTTTAATATCTGTCACTGCAGTTTATTTAAATCTGAGACTTATACTCATTCATGCAAGTGGTGTACTCTTATTTAGGTCAAGCTACTTGTCCTTTAGGATCAAACATCTCCAAATTGGTGAGGCCTTCCCTGACCTACTTCTGCTAACCTCACCTCTTCTCTCAGTGCTCTCTATAAAAATTGATATGACCTAGTTCATAATACTATTGCCTGTTTGTTTACTTCTGTTATATCACAATTAATTGTTTTCAACTCAAGAAACACTTATGACTACCTAAATACTACTTTGACATGGTCTGTCAAAGTTGCTTCATTCTGTGGTATTTCTCTTGGTTTACATGTGACTGTCATCTTTAAATAGAGAACTTCTGTAGGGCAAAGGATCATGTATGTCTTAGGATCCTTTGAGTCTTCAGTGCTTGTCTGTAGTGGGCACTTAAATTCCTTTGAATGAATAAGTGGATGAATAGATAACTAAAAGAATCCCTTTGCTTTTTTCTACCGTACCCAGTGCGTACATTATTCTTAATAGAGGGGACGGAAGCAAAATAGAGTAGTAGTTACTTTCACCCATTATTGTTGTAGCACCTACCCCAAAGAGTGTACTGCTTTAGAGCTTGTTTTTCTTTCTGCTCTTAACAGGTGGAGTCTTTTTGTTTGTTTTTCTTACTTATATAGATTCATCCAATCTTTTATATTAATTATTGATTATGTGCCCTTTGTAAAATACGTGGTCATCATAGATTCCTCAGTAGTTCATAATTCTTGGATATTTCCTCATTTGAGTAATGTTTGGATAGTTTTATTTTTGAGGATCTTTCTACACTCTTGAACTGTCCTTCTCCATGAGATTACACCTTTTCTCTGACCATTTTGAAAACATACAGGACACTTTTTACTGCATTTTTCACCTTAATAATCATACTGTAAGGTGACATAGTCACTTTTTCCATAGTCTCTCAGTACTTTCATTTCATATATTTTCTATTGGAAGAATTAGGGGTTAAACTGACAGTTTTTATTAGGTTTCCTACTTACTTAATAAAAGTGTTTTTAATTTTAGAGTAGGATTTCTATGTTTTATGAATACTACTACCACTTTTTTGAGTAATGACTGGCTGCTCACTACATACGTATATGAGATACTTTGGCATTATCTAAAATTAGAATCAAGTCTGTAGTATCTCTTTCTGAGCCTTTAGAAGCAGATGCCCCAGGAAACAGGACAGTGTGTGAAGTAGACAGTGAGTATGAGCAAGCCTTCCTTGGAAAGGCAGATTGTGCAGCACTGAGATGTTACTAGCAGAAGATATTTTAGCGTCATGCCCTTTTAAATGAATAAGTTCCAAGAAGTTGTTGGGGGTGGATGGAGTTGCCTCATTCTAAATTCTAGTGCTTATAAATATGGATATTGAAATAGCTATTTCATCTTCATGTTTTCCACTTTGCACACTTTCATATTTATTCCTAGATTTTTTTTACTAGGTCACTAGTTTATTATAAAAGGATATGATAAAGGATATTGATGACCATTCGGACAGAAGAGGGGTACCTAGGGTAAGGTATGTGGGTGGGAGCTTGGAGCTTCCATGTGCTCTTTGAATGCAGTCCTCTCCCCAAATCTGCATATATTTACCAAAGCGCTCCACATCCTGTCCTTCTGGATTTTCAGGAGGCTTCATTACATAGGTATGACTGACTAATTATTGGACATTGGTGATTGATTGATCCACTAGCCACCTCCCCTCATGTGTGTGTATCTCTTAAATATGAGATCTCATTTTAAACATAATCATATCACCTTAAAAAAGTAACATTTAATATCATCAGATGTTCAGAAAAATTCAAATTTAACCTAGTTTTATTCATTAGTGGTATTGTGATTTGAGGAATGGTTGATTGACACTGGCCAGTGTGGTTCAGTTGGATGGAAGCATATGGGAGGCAACCAATAGATGTTTCTCTCTCATATCTTTGTTTCTCCATCTCTGTCTTCCTTACATCAATTAATTTTGTGCTCTAAAATCAATTAACATATGTTTTAAAGAAAGAATGGTTGGTTCAGATGTTGTCACTCTTACACCTAAGGGTTTTAGGGGCTGTTTATTATGGTCTAGATCCATTATTACCTTGCGGTTTGCAGAGTAATGATTGATATTGATATACACACACACAAAATATATTTTATTGATTATGTTATTTCAGTTGTCCCATTTTTTTCTCCCCTTTATTCCCCTCTGACCCACATTCCCCCCACCTTAGTTCATGTTCATGGGTCATACATATAAATTCTTTGGCTTCTCCATTTCCCATACTATCCTTAGCCTCCCCCTCTCTATTTTGTACCTACTGTTTATGCTTCTTTTTCCTTGTACCTTTGCCCCATTCTCCTCCTCCCTACTGATAACCCTCCATGTGATCTCCATTTCTACGATTCTAGTTTTTTGATTATTTGTTTTTGTTTCTGTTTTTAAGTTCATTTGTTGATAGCTGTAAATTTGTTGTCATTTTACTGTTCATAGTTTTGACGTTTTCTTAGATAAGTCCCTTTAACATTTCATATGATAAGGGCTTGGTGATGATGAACTCCTTTAATTTGACCTTATCTGGGAAGCACTTTATCTGCCCTCCCATTCTAAATGACAGCTTTGCTGGATAGAGTAATGTTGGATGTAAGTCCTTGCCTTTTATAACTTTGAATACTTCTTTCCAGCCCCTTCTTGCCTGTAAGGTTTCCTTTGAGAAATCAGCTGCTAGTCTTATGGGAACTCCTTTGTAGGTAACTGTCTCCTTTTCTCTTGCTGCTTTCAAGATTCTCTCCTTCTCTTTAATCTTGGGTAATGTAATTGTGATTAAGCACGCCTTAGTGTGTGCTTCCTTGGGTCCAACTTCTTTGGGACTGTGAGCTTCCTGAATTTCCTGGAAGTCTTATTTCCTTTGCTAGATTGGCAAAGTTTTCTTTCATTATTTTTTTCAACTAAGTGTTCAATTTCTTGCTCTTTCTCTTCTCCTTCTGGCACTCATATGATTCAGATGTTGGAATGTTTAAAGTTGTCCCAGAGGTTGCTAAGCCTCTCCTCAATTTTTAATTCTTGTTTTTTCATTCTCTTCTGTTTGAATGTTTATTTCTTCCTTCTGCTCCAAAGCATTGATTTGAGTCTCGGTTTCCTTCCCTTCATGTTGGTTCTCTTTATTTCAGTTTTTGTAGCCTTCACTTTTTCTTCTATTTTGCAACCGTACTCAACCATTTCTGTGAGCATTCTGATAACCAGTGTTTTGAACTCTGTTTCTGATATGTTGGCTATCTCTTCGTTGCTTAGTCGTATTTTTTCTGGAGCTGTGTTCTGTTTTTTCATTTGAGCCGTATTTCTTCACCTTGGCGCACCAGTTATGTAGTAAGTGGTGGCGCCTTAGGTATTTGACAGGGTGGGGCAACCCACTTCCCTATGTTGTTGGGGAGGGGTCCAAGAGGGAAAAATGACGCTTGGTAAGCTGTCAACTGGCTCTTTCCCCATTTTCATTAGCAAGTTGGGTCCTTTTGGTGCTGATTCCCAGGTGGGTGGGTTTTTGTATACATTCTAGGAGCCCACAGGTCTCTCCAATGAACTCTCCTGTGAGGCTGGGACTTTCTTCTGCTGCCTCAGCCCCCACAGAATTTTATAGTCAGAGGTTTTGAGGCTTTATTTTGCCATGCTGGAATCCTGGGTTGTGTGGTCTATCTCACTCCCCAGCTGTTCCTCCCGGCTTATCTACCTGCAAGTGTGAGACTGTTCTGTCTACCAGCCACTATCGTGCTGCTTGTCTTCTCTGCCCAGCTGCCCATCTCCAACCCTCCTACTAGTCTGCATGAATGTTTCTTCTTTAACTCTTTGGTTGTAAGACTTCCATACAGGTTGATTTTCTGGCAGATCTGGTTGGTTTTTGTTTTTAAATTTGTTGTTGTCCTTCTTTTGGTTGTGCAAGGAGGCAAAGTATGTATACCTATGCCTCCATTCTGGCCAGAAGTTCTAATGATACTCATTTTTAATCCTCAGATATCCAGTGTTCAGATTTCTGATCATCCTATACTTTAAACTATATGTGGATGAATCAGGGTCTAGATAATGTCCCCATTGCAGTTGGTTTATAGTAAATATCTTTATTCTCTATGCATCTCCTTCTCCTTCCTCTCTCCCTCTCATTGCTGTTTATTTGTTGAAGAAACTGGGTGTATGCTAGTTGCTCAGTATGAATATTGGTGATTGCATTTCCTTTTTTTAAAGTATATGATCTTTATTATATTTTTTTCATTACCATTTAGTCCTCTTAAACCCCTCCTCCCTGCAGCAATCACCACCTTGTTGTCTATGGGTGATTGCATTCAATGTTCTATTTAACATTCTTTTATTTTCTGTAAATTGGTAGTTAGATATAGTGACTTGATTATATTCATGCTCAATTTTTGGGCAAGAATATTCAGAAGCAGTATTGTATTCTTCCATAAGGAGGCATTTATCACTTCTCTTTTGGTGTTGTCATGTTAATAGTCACTGGGATATGTTGTCCACAGTGGCTGATAATAATACTTGTGATTCCTTGTAACTAGCTTTAGTTGGTAATCTAGGTTTTTTCTCCTCTGGGCACTATTGAGAATTAAAAAGAAAAAAAGATTCAATATCAAGTTGTGGTATTTTCCTGGATGCGACATAGGTTTGATGTTGTGCACTTTTGCAAGCCCTTTTTCTGTGTGAAGACCTTCTTCACCTTAGATCAATTTTCTTCTAGATTAGTTTTATTTTCTTATTTCTTTATTTTCCTTCTCTACTGTCTCTTTATTGCTTTCTGACTTGTTCCGTCACTTTATTTAAGTCTTTGCTCAAATGTTATCAGATCACAATAATCAGTCTGTGAAGGCATTCTCCTACTGCCATCTTCTTTTCCTGCTTCATTTTTCTTCATAGCATCTGATATTTATTTATTTATTTATACTGTCTCTCCTATAACTTAGATGTAAGGCAGGGACTTTTTTTTTATTCACCGCTGTTTCCTTGATGTTTAAAAGTTTCTTTCATATAGTGGGTGCTCAGTAATATGTGCTGAATAAATATATTACGTTGGATTCAGCATTTATTCTCATCTTTCAACTTGTGTTGCATACTTTAAATATATATATTTTTCTACATATTGAAAGTTCTTTTTAACATTATCGGCCAGGAACCATTGAACATTTGCTTTTGATAAGTGTTTATAAATTGTAACGTTTCTTGTTCTAATTTTTTTCATTGTACTCTGTACTTGTTTCATGGCTGCTGTGTCTCCTTGTCTCTCTGAGGCTGCCACGTAAACTCTCCCACCTCGCCTTCTCCTTCTCACCCGATAGGTTATCTTTTGATCCCTAAATTTTCTTTATTTCTTTCTTTGTTCATCTTGGTCACCCATTTCTTGAAGCTGAGTTTCTCTGGTCCTGGTTTGGGCTTCTTCAGTGGTTGTTTGGATCCATTCCTCTAACAGATCTCTTTCTTTAATGTAATAAAAATAGCTCTCCCATTAGAGTGTTTGGGCATGTGGCAGGAAAAGGGAAGCTAAGAAGGGAGGCTTCAGGTAGCTTAGGAACTCTGAAATTAGTTTTAATTGCATTGATTGTTTGTTCTACAGCTTGCTCTTCCTTGCTTCCAAGACCTTCTTTTCTGTGGAGTCTTTGGCTTTGGTTTTGCTTCGCTCTTATTTTTCTGTCAATTTCATTCTGTCCACCTGTAATTTTTACATACCCTGAAAGTTTTCTTTTTAGATGACACCCTTTCTTGTTATACAATACCATGATTTTATTTTTTCTCTTTACACTTTTTACAAGGTTTTTATACTGGAAATGATTGAATAAATACATGATGATGTTCATAGAGTGAACCATCTCTACTTTTACTCCCCTCCACAGAAGTAACCACTGTTAATAATTTGTTATTTTTAACATATATATGATTATCACTCTTTATCTTACTTTTTGATTTGACAATATATCTTGAAGGTTTTTCCATCAAACCAACTTAATAATTATTTTCCAGATTGATAAAATTCCTGCTTTTTTACTGGATAAAATGTAATATTTTATTGTTGCATTTCCTTGATTAGGAAGTTTTATTGTTGAGCATTTTCTCATTAATTTTAAGATGGGGCACACAATTTTAAAATTTTAAAAAGGACAACTATAAGAATATATACAATGTCTAGATATATTTAAGAAATAACTAAAGACATGGACAAAGGGTAGAAACAGGTTAACATTTCACATATATAGTATAAATCCTCAGTTATCTTACAATTTTTATACTGTTATTTTAAAATACATCTCTTCTGTCACTTCAGTGGGTTCTTGGTAAGGAGAGGAATTAGATATGTGTGCTGAACTTGCCCTATTTAGCAGGAATTTAGACAGATATTTAATTATTCCATGTTCTAGGGTTTGACTTGCTGAATTTAAGAAGCCATATCGAGAAGGCAGAAGCAGGTAGTCACAAATAGCATTACATATGTTTTCATTTTATGCATCAGAACTACTAAGGGGAACCCTCTGCAAAAAAAAAATAATAATAATAATCTTCTGGAGGGCGGGCTCCTTGTAGTACAGGATTCATCCACAAGGTGAGTGTTCTAGGAACCCACCTGTATCAGTGTACCAGCTGGTGTTGTGAGAGGCTGTGTTCAGCTTCTGTGAATAATTTTTGAAGACTCAACACATTTTCCTGTTTCTGTTTTTTAATATATTTTATTGATTATGCTATTACAGTTGTCCCATTTCTCCCCCATTATTCCCCTCCAACCTGCACACCCCCTCCCACCCACACTCCCCTCATTACTTCATGTCCATGGGTCATAAGTTCTTTAGCTTCTACATTTCCCATACTATTCTTGCCCTCCTCTGTCTATTTTCTACCCACTGTCTATGCTACATATTCTCTGTACCTTTTCCCCCTCTCTCCTCCTCCCACTCCCTTGTTGCTGACCTTCCATGTGATCTCCATTTATGTGGTTCTGTTCCTGTTCTGGCTTAGTTTGCTTTTGTTTTAGGTGTGGTTGTTAATTCTGTGAGTTTGCTGTCATTTTACTGTCATATTTTTTATCTTTTTCTTAGGTAAGTCCCTTTAACATTTCATATAATAAGGGCTTGGTGATGATGAACTCCTTTAACTTGACTTTATCTGAGAAGCACTTTATCTTCTCTTCCATTCTAAATGACAGCTTTGCTGGATAGAGCAATCTTGCATGTAGGTCCTTGACTTTCATGACTTGGAATACCTCTTTCCAGCCCCTTCTTGCCTGTAAGGTCTCTTGAGAAATCCGCTGACAGTCTGATGGGAACTCCTTTGTAGTTGACTGTCTCCTTTTCTCTTGCTGCTTCTAGGATTCTCTCTTTCATTTTAATCTTGGCTAATGTAATTATGATGTGCCTTGGTGTGTTCCTCCTTGGGTCCAACTTCTTTGAGACTCTCTGAGCTTCCTGGATTTCCTGGTAGTCTATTTCCTTTGCCAGATTGGGGAAGTTCTCCTTTATTTGTTCAAATAAGTTTTCCACTTGTTGCTCTTCTTCTTCTCCTTCTAGTACCCCTATAATTCGGATGTTGGGATGTTTAAAGATGTCCTGGAGGTTCCTAAGCCTCTCCTCATTTTTTTGAATTCTTGTTTCTTCCTTGTTTTCTGTTTGGTTGTTTCTTTCTTCCTTCTAGTCCACTCCATTGATTTGAGGCCTAGTTTTCCTCCCATCTCTATTGGTTCCCTGTGAGTTTTCCTTCATTTTACTTATTGTATCCTTCATTTGTTCATCTAATTTGTGAGCAAAATCAACCAATTCTGTGAGCATCCTGATGACCAGTGCTTTGAACTGTGCATCTGATAGGTTGGCTCTCTCTTGGTTGCTTAGATGAATTGGCTCTGGGGCTTTGATTTGTTCTCCGGTTTAAGCCATTTTTGTTTTTGTTTTGGGGGGGCTTTTTTTTTTTTGTCTAATTGCGGCTGTTACTTAGTGAGAGATGGAGCCTTAGGTGTTCCCCAGGGCAGGGCAGCCCAGTCGCTGGGTAGTGACTCTGTATGTGGGGGCGGGGTCCGAGAGGGAACAATGGCGCTTGCTCTGCTCTCTGGGATTTCAGTCCCTTCCGCTGTTTCCCCTTCGCCTGGATTATCTGCGTGAATGTGGGACCACCTGGTCAGCCAACCACCTTGCGCAGCCTCACTGGGTCTACACAGTTGCCACCCCATGCCCAGGGTCCGCTAGCCACCACCTGTGCATCTGGAATCTGCCAGCTCTTGCTGCCTGGGTGCCTGGTCCGCACCTCCACTTTTTCCTGCTGTGACGCTGCCCCTCTTACTCATTTTCCACTTTAACTTTGGAATAGAAAGTATTTTTTGAGTTATTAGGATATAAAAGGATCATTCAACATCAGTAAATCATTTATTATAAAACCAATGGAGTAGAATTGTTTATATTCTTCCTACACGTGCTTTTATCAGAATTTTCCATGTCTCACCTGTTTTATACATAAGGTTTTCTTCTATAAAGAAGTTAAGAAAGTTAACATTTTGGAGATCATAACTTTTTTTTAAAGATTTTATTTATTTATTTTTAGAGAGGCGAAGGGAAGGAGAAAGAGAGGGAGAGGAACATCAATGTGTGGTTGTCTTGCACATGTCCCCTACTGGGTACCTGGCCCACAACCCAGGAAAGCCCTGACCTGGGAATCGAATCAACAACCCTTTGGTTCGCAGGCCTGCGCTCAATCCACTGAGCCATACCAACCAGGGTGGGATCATAACTTTTTTAACATATTAGAATTTAAAAGATAAATAAATTGGAAGTGTAAGTGAGCACTCAGAGTTGTAAATGCCATCTGGATTTGAGTAATGTCCAAGGCCACAGTGGTTGAGAACTATAATCTGCATTTATATTCATTTTCTTATCAGTTATAGAGGTTTTATAACATGCATTTTTAAAGTTTATCATATTATTTATTAATTAAAATCCTTTTAATGAAAAACTTATCTTAGAAAATGGCCTTAGGCATGCTCCTTTAATTTATTGATTTAGTTCAAAGTGAAAAAGCATATGAAAAGATTTAGGATAATTGCAGTGTATGTGATATCCAGCTTACCAATGATATTTGTGCTTTTTTTTTTTTTTTTAGTATATAAAGCAAAGTGTTTTAAACTCTTTCTAGAATGGAATTACTTCAGTAGTAAACAATACCTTATGAAAAGGGTTTCCAGTGACAGTTTTCAATTTGTAATGTAGAAGCTTCACTGTGGTGCAAAGTGTTATGACTGACATTTTATTTAGGAAAATACATCATGGAACTCCATATGATGG
Organism: Anoura caudifer; assembly: GCA_004027475.1. Lineage (NCBI taxonomy): Eukaryota > Metazoa > Chordata > Mammalia > Chiroptera > Phyllostomidae > Anoura > Anoura caudifer. The sequence goes on along the minus strand of PVKU01005319.1, from coordinate 29,682 downwards.
TATACATTTCACAGTGCTTTCGTGTTCTAAATTGGAATGAAAGACACATTAAAATTTACATTAACTTAGATCTGTTTTCAAAGTTGAGGAGTCAGTGGGAAGGACAGTAGGATGGAGATTACGGAATATGTTTGGGACTCCATGGTGGGCGGTTGGGTCAAAGCAGCCCTTTAATCATAAACGGAAAGGAAATTTTTGACCAGGGCAATTAGTTTACATGACTCTTTTTCCCTTTTTGTTTTTTATTTGTTGCAGGCAAAGGGGAAGATAGTGATGTACTCAGTATAAATGCAGATGCTTATGACAGTGACATTGAAGGCCCATGCAATGAAGAAGCAGCTGCTCCGGAGGTTCCAGAAAATACAGTCCAAAGTGAAGCTGGTCAGATAGATGACCTGGAGAAAGACATTGAGAAAAGTGTGAATGAGATTCTGGGACTGGCAGAGTCAAGCCCAACGGAACCCAAAGCAGCCACCTTAACTGTTCCTCCACCAGAAGATGTTCAGCCTTCTGCACAGCAGCTGGAGCTGCTAGAACTTGAGATGAGGGCAAGAGCTATTAAAGCCCTAATGAAAGCTGGTGATATAAAAAAGCCAACCTAGTTATTTAACTTGAACCTGAATTTTTGGTGTGTTTGAACAAAGCCACATGATATAATTTTGTATCTAATGTTTATTTTGCGTTTTACATGATATTTCTCATATAACCTGTATTAGATAATACAGTTTTTTTCATTGATGTGACTTATATATGTGTTATTGTTTTATGAGTTCATGGCAAATACCATTGGATAATTGGATACTTTGTTATATAAACTGCAGATTAGTATCTGAAAAGCCATTAGCAAAGAATCCTGGTAAATTTTTTTATTTTTAAATGTTTGGGCACCAAACTTAAAAGGCTAAGAAAAATTGACAAAGCACATTGCTCTTAAGGTACCTATATATTTAGCAGTGAAATATTAAATTATTGCTTCTAGATTTGTTAACAGTGTAAGAAATTTAGTTTTGCTTATATGCACTTTGAAAATATGAATTGTCTTGAAGATACATAACATATGGTTGTGGATTTACTAGTAAAAACCGAGTAACATTTTTTACTGTAAGGTTTAGAGGTCTGAAATAGCTGAGGAAAAAAAAAAACTTATAAAAGAAAATAGCCTTAATGTAAGGTAGTTTTTAACAATGTAGAGTAATTGCCCAACTTGAATTCCAGCAGACAAGCCATTCTAACAGGCATTTGATATTATTGGACACTTTGTTCAAGTGTTTTTCTTCACTAAAAAGGGAACACATTTTCATTTTCATTCCAAGCTATCAGGAGAAGGAGAATATTTTACCATATAAGCTTTCATCTAGTGTTTTTGCTTGAGGATCTGATGCACTAAAATTCCATGAATTAAAAATAATAAAGACTGTCATTCTGGATTTGAAGACTTTTGGTACATTTCCAAAAGCAAAATTAATTTCATGAAGCTTTGTTAAGTTGAAGTTATAATCTGATTTTGTATAGTTTTTGTAAATAATTAACATCTTGCCACAATTATGGATGCTTTTTGCTCCATCACTAATTGTAGTTGTTTGATAACAAAATAAATTTAGGTAGAGATACTTAACTTAAGATAAATTGTTTTTTTTCTCTAAAATAAATCTGGAACTGTTGTTTTTATATTTGCTCACAATTATAGTATATTTTATTTATAAACCATTCTTTGCTGATGCTGTTATGAAGATTTTCCTCAGACACTGAACATGCTAGATTGTGTTTTAGTAGTTGGCTTAATTGTATATAAAAATTGTAGAAGATTTATTATGGAAATAGAGAGTATTTATAAAACATTAGAGTTGTAGTTACAAATTCTTTTTGTTGTTCCTGAACATGCCTTTAAATAACCTTGTCGTTTTTCTTTTCTCCCTGAATCTGATGAAGCAGAGGCCTGTATCATTTGAAAAGCTTCTCTTAGGCTAGTAAACATGAATATGATTTAAGTAGTGAGTTCTTGTAGTTAATTGCCTCAAGATAAAAAAAAATTGATTATGATAAAATAATTTTTCTCTTTCAACTTAAACTAAAAGTTAAAATAATAAAGTAGTGTAGAATAAATTTTAGTGCTGCTTGGTAAATATAAAATGCAGTAGATGACATATGAGTGATTAAACATAGAGGAGTAGAAAAAGGGCTGAGTGCTTTGTAACTGATTAAAGTCACACCTTCATGAAGCATTGTGTGTCTGCCGTATTTAGTATGCAGAATGGTTTAGAGAATATTTCACTAGAGGTGGATGTGTGAGGTAGAATAAGCTGAACATATTAGAGGCTACTTAGAGTCCTGCTTGGAAAATCAACTTTTCCTTATTTTTTTTTTTTCTTTTTTAATGTTGAAAGATAGGAGAGCTTTTTGAAAATGAATGGCTTTAGAGAATAGGGATAAGTTTGTATTGGACATGCCTAAGTAATGAGAAAATAACATACATTGATCTGATGCTGTTATTTAAATCATCAGCTCACAGGTATTTATTGATTACCTTTGTGGTGCTTAGTCTCGTTCAGAATCTTAAACTCAGGATGATATAGTATAGATTTTAGTGTGGAATAGACTGACTAAAAAAGATACTGATGCTGCTTCCTTTTATGTCTAATTCTTCCTCTCTTTTGCCAAGATAAGGACAATTTCTAGACAGTGTTTAATTAAAATTAAAAGAGAAAAAAATTGGCAGCCTAATCTTCCACTTAAAACAATCCTGATATTTGACTAAGAACTTGACCCAAATCTTGAATGGTATGTGGCAACTGATAATGGATCCCCTTCATGAGACCTTGGCCATGTTTCAATGGTCCTACTAATTTACACACTTAGGTAGATCTTAAAAATCCTATTACTAGGTTACTTGTGTAACATCCTAATGAAAAAATCACCTAAACTCCCCAAATCCTCTTGCTGAATGAACCCTTACCGTCCTTAAAACTATCAGGCAATGTATTCTTCTTAACCTATCTTGTTGCCACAGCCTATTTTCAACAGATCGTTAGATCATAGGGCATGATTAGCTACCTGAGTAGAGGTGTTCAGAGTCTTTTGAATAGTAATACACATTGCAATAAAATACCAGGGTGGGGCAAAAGTAGGTTTACATTTGTTCGTATGGAAAATAATACAATAGTTACTAATAATACAAGAATAAACTTTCACATACAACTGTAAACCTACTTTTGTCCCACCTTTTACATATTTTTTATTTTTACTTTTTAAAGATTTTACTTATTTATTTTTAGAGAGAGGGAAAGGAGGCAGAAAGTGAGGGAGAGAGACATTCATGTGCGAAGGAAACATGGATCAGTTGTCTCTGGTGCACCCCCAAATGGAGTCCTGGCCTTCAGCCCAGGCACGTTTCCTGACCAGGAATCGAGCTGGCAACCTTAGGGTCCACAAGCCAGCACTCAGTCCACTGAGCCACAGCAGCCAGGGCTACGTATTTTTTAAATGCCATTTTCAAGATAGATAAAACAGCAGTGAACCCATAGTCTGGGCCAAAGATAGCTGGCAGCCTAAAACTTTTAAAAATTCTCAGTTCTGTTTCATCATAAAAAATAAGAAAAGAGAGTTCAGTTATAGATATTTCTCCTTTATCATATCTGTTAAATTCTTAAAAAAGACCAATATGCTGTAACTTAAAACTGCTAGATATCTTTACATTTTCTTTATCTTCAACTCTTTTTAAAACACAAAAGTGCTAATGAATAAACAGTAGGAGCTCAAATACATTTCCTATTTAATCATTATTTTCAAAAGTGTGATGCAATGAAAAGAGTGAGAGTTAAAAGCAGGAAGTTCTGAGTGTGTCCAAACCAGTTGTGTAACCTTTGCAAATAACTATAAAATGAGGGAAACAAATTGTTAACCAATATATAATACTTTTTCTGAGATAGTATTTTTAGACTCAAGTACAGAATACCATAAAAATTTGGAAAATTTAGGAAACTCTTAAGTTCAAATATTTCTTACCTTAGCCCTTTTCCTCTCATTTCAAAATGAACTAACCCAGTTCATTTTTCCTTTTTTTTTTTTCTTTAACAGGATCACTTGGTAAGTACACTGCCTAGAAGTACACTTTGGCCCACAAATTTAGGTTATCTTTAAGTTACTGTTTTATTTATTTCAAAATAATGTCAAGTAAAAAAAGGTTTTTCCCAAGACTTAAAATCAAAATTAGACTTTTTTCTCTATTTTTTTTGCACCAGCTTTTTTTGAGAAATAATCACTTTCAAGTCTTTTAGCCATTTTTTCCATATATGTCTGTATTTTTAAGTAACATAATCATTATCTATTTCTTGACATTTTAGTTTTAGATTTATCTGTTGATCTATTTTGGAATATGACAGTTAAGCTCTGTTTCTTTTACCTGCCTAAACATATACCTTCCTCCCTCATCCTTCTATACAGTGCAGTTACATTGTACTTTTGGTTCAGTTAGCATTTAATATTTATACTTTTCGCCTGTGTAAATACTATTCTCAACTGGGCTCTGTGGTATCTGTAACTCCTTTTTTGGTCCAGTTTTTATTTTAAATATTTTTTCAATTAATAACTGCCTTATTGTTTCCTTTTCTCAGTGTTCTCTGTAGTAGACATTAACTGAACACCTTGTTTTCCAGAAGTACAAATCTCTTTTCAGTAGGATGAAAGATATCATATAATCTTTTTTCTTTTCCTTCTCATAAAGATATTCCTCCTGGAGCTCTCTCTTCCTCACTAATCTGGGTTGGGTGCTCTTCACCTCTCATGTTGCATATTCCATTTCAGAATCCTCTGTCTTCCTCTTTTAGCTTAGTACCTCATTTTGGTGGCTTACCTGTTTCAACAGTCACTTGAAACATTGTGTAAGTGTTGACACAGAGGCTGGAAATCATTGCACCAGTGCTTTCCAACTTTCACTGAATCTGTTGAGAAGTTGTTTGCCATTTCGATTCTTTTTACTTACATGTATCCTGTTTGTTTCTTTTTGGAAACTGTTAGGATCTTAATCTTTATACCCCGTATTCTGAAATTTCTTGATGATGTGTCAGGGGTTTTTGGTTTTCAGATACTACTCCTGGCCCCCTTTTTTTCTGTCTCATACCCTGATCATGTGAAAGGTAATGCTGAGGGAGCCTACACCAGAAGTGATCAGATTTACCTTTTCTCCAGGCTCCATCCTAGTCCTCAGATCAGAAACTGTTAGATGGGTCTTTTTTCCTTTACTGAGTTGATCATTGATGGACTGTTTTCAGGGAGAAAATTTATGTCATTCAGTTCTGGGAAGTTTTTAAATACTACTTCTCAGATAAGTTTCCTTCCCTCTACTTTTTTCTAATCTGTTTCTGGAACTTCTTTTATTAAGATATATAGGTCTGTTTTTTTTAATTTCTTGATTTTTTTTTTGTTGTTTTATAAGAGTTTATTTGAGCCAAACTGATAACAATTTTCAGTAAGCAAAATCTCAAATGCTGCCTATTTCCATTGTCTCTGTTTCCATCTTTCTTCTACTTTGTTGTATATTTTCTTGATATTCTCTTCCAGTTCTTCCAATGATCTTTTTAAAAAACTCATCTCATGGAACTTCCAGCCAAGATGGAGGCGTAGGTGGATACAATGTGCCTCCTGGCACAATCAAAATTAAGGACAAGGATTTAGAAACAAGAAAACAACCAGAACTGAGAGAAAATTGAACTGTATGGAAGTCTAACAACGATTCATCAAGACTGGTAAGAGGGGCGGAGTCACGGCAGGAGGAAGCAGAGGTTGGTAGACCTGGGTGCACAGGCAGCTGCTGGCAGACCCAGGCCTGCAGGCGGCAGCTGGAAGGCCCCAGGCACACAGGTGGCGACTAGTGGACCCCAGGCACAAGGCGGTTGGCTGACCAGGTGGTCCCACATTCCCACGCAAATAAGCCAGGCGAAAATGGGTAACAAGACAGAACTTTGCAACCCAGGGCCCCAGTGCCAGGAAATAAAACCTAAAAACACTGAGACCCCGCCTCCACATACAGTGTCACAACCCAGGGACTGGGCTGCCCTGCCCTGGTGAGCACCTAAGGCTCCGCCCCTCAATACCTAACAGCTGCAACCAGACCGAAAAAAAATGGCTCAAATGGTTGAACAGATCAAAGCCCCAGAACCAATTCATCTAAGCAACAAAGAGATAGCCAACCTATCAGATGCACAGTTCAAAGCCCTGGTGATCAGGATGCTCACAGAATTGGTTGATTTTGGTTGCAAATTAGATGAACAAATTAAGGCTACAATAAGTAAAATGAAGGAAAATGCACAGGGAACCAATACAGATGGGAGGAAAACTGGCAGTCAAGTCAATGGAGTGGCAGAAGGAAGAAACAAACATCCAATCAGAAAAGAATGAAGAAACAAGAATTCAAAAGAGAGGTTTAGGAACCTTCAGGACATCTTTAAACGTCCCAACATCCGAATTATAGGGGTACCAGAAGGGGAAGAGGAAGAGCAACAAGTGGAAAACTTATTTGAACAAATAATAAAGGAGAACTTCCCCAATCTGGCAAAGGAAGTAGACTTCCAGGGAGTCCAGGAAGCTCAAAGAGTCCCAAAGAAGTTGGACCCAAGGAGGAACACACCAAGGCACATCATAATTACATTAGCCAAGATTAAAATGGAGAGAATTCTAGAAGCAGCAAGGGATAAGGGCACAGTCACCTACAAAGGAGTTCCCATCAGACTGTCAGCTGATTTCTCAAAAGAGACCTTCCAGGCAAGAAGGGGCTGGAAGGAAGTATTCCAGGTCATGAAAGTCAAGGACTTACATCCAAGATTGTTCTATCCAGCAAAGCTTTCACTTAGAATGGAAGGGCAGATAAAGCACTTCTCAGATAAGGTCAAGTTAAAGGAGTTCATCATCACCAAGCCCTTATTATATGAAATGTTAAAGGGACTTCCCTGAGAAAAAGAAGATAAAAAATATGACAGTAAAAAGACAGCAAACTTAAAGATATTAACAACCACACCTAAAACAAAAGCAAACTAAGCAAACAGAACAGGAACAGAAACAGAAATGGAGATCACGTGGAGGGTTAACAACAGGGGAGTGGGAGGAGGAGAGGGGGGAAAAGGTACAGAGAATAAGTAGCATAGACAGTGGGTAGAAAATAGACAGGGGGAGGGCAAGAATAGTGTGGGAAATGTAGAAGCTAAAGAACTTAGGACCCAGGGACAGGAACTAAAGGTAGGGAATGTGGGTGGGAAGGGATGTGCAGGGTGGAGGGGAATGATGGAGAAATGGGACAACTAATAGCATAATCAATAAAATATTTTTTAAAGTACCATTTTTAATATCCAAAAGATAATTGTGTATTTTTATTCTCTGAATATTCTCTTTTAAAGCTAGCATTATGTCCTTGTGTCTGTAGGTCAGTGGCTCCCTCCTGATGCCCAGTGCCCTTGCACATACCCCATCAGTCTTTGGAGGAGCCATCACAACATTTCCATTTTCTCATCTGCCTTTTTTTTTTTTAATCCTTACACACACGCCCTGACTGGGGATTGAACTGGCAAAGTAGGTGTGTGCCCTGACTGGGAATCAAACCCTTAATCTTTTAGTTTGTAGGACAATGTTCCAACCAACTGAGCCACACCAGCCTTTTTATCTTGAGTGAGACTTCCTATCTTGCCATAGGATGTCTTGAAGCAGTTTTTCCATCTGCCTCTAAAATTGCTCAGCTGCATTAGCTCCTTAGCAACAGGGTGTCCCACCAATTCTCTTCCATCTTTTATTTTGTTGTTACTCTGCACAAAGGCCATGGGATGTGGCACCTTTGACTAGTCTTTTTTTCATTGTCTGTACAAGTAATAAGCTGCCTGAATCTAAAAAGAGCTCATTGTTTCTCTTTGCCAGCCAAGTCTGTCAGGCCTTGCTTGGCCTTGGCCTTAGCCTTTGCTTGACAGTTTCATAGATGTAATATTTTACCTCTCTGAGGATATTAATGTTAGTGCTTATTTTCAAGTTTTATTTTTCACCTTCTATTTCCCTCAAGTGAATTTTTTTTCTTGTTTTGCTCTCTGATGTTTCTCAAATTTCCTTAGTCTTTAATGATGTTTGGCTGCTTATGTATATATGTATGTATGTATATATCAATGTTTATATGTGTATATATGTATACACACATGCACACTCATACCTCAGTTTTCATTGACTTCAGAACTCATCAAACCCTGTACTCCTCTCATTTTGATGAGAAAATAATGTTTCAGCACCAAGCTCTTGCTGAGGTTCATCACACTTGCTAGAACTTGTGTGAGTCATGACATGCCCCGCAAGAGAAAATGCTTCATCATTGGGGTACTCGTTAGTTTTGGCACTCATCAAGAGTTCCGGTATGAATTAACAATGAGTACCGAGGTACCACTCTGTGTGCGTGTATGTAAGTTACTAAAAAGCTGAATGCAAGCTCTCTATGGAAGAGGCTCTTTAATTGGTAGAATTAAATACTCTACCACTTAAAGAGCCTCTTCCACTTTAGGATGAGGATATTCACAGTTCATTTCGAAGACTTTTTATTGAATCCCCCTGTTTTCATAGACTAACCCTGGCCTTAACTCTACTTGGTATGCCTGAGTTTAGAATCTCATGCTTCAACTTTGCTAAAGTCATCTGTGAAGTTGGTGAATGAAGACCAGCATTCATGTTTTACCCACTGTAGTCTATCTGGAAAGAATTCAGGATCTTCATTACTGAGCAGTACTTGGGTTTGTGTTTAGAATCAAATTGCTTCTTAGTTTCCTATAGGCCCTTAGGTTGCAATCTTCATCAGCCAGGTCAATTCCATTCATTTATTTGTGTTTCAGCTTCTAAAATTTACGGTAAAAGATTTTTATTTATTGATTTTAGAGTGGAAGGAGAGAGAGAGAAACATTGATTTGTCATTCCACTTATTTATGCATTCATTGGTAGATTCTTGTGTGTGCCCTGACCAAAGATTGAACCAGCAACATTGGCGTATCGGGATGACACTTTAACCAACATAGCTACCCAGCCAGTACTCCAAAATTTTCTTAACCAATCTGCCTTCTGTTTTCTATCTATCTAAATGAGTTAGTCCTTTCAATCTCTTTACTTGTCATTTTAGTGGACTTTTATAGGGGAATAGTGGCAAATAGGGTATTTAGTATTCTCTTTTTTAAAAGGGAATTTATTTACTTATTTTTAGAGAGAGGGGATGGAAAGGAGAAAGGGAGAGAAACATCAATGTCTAGTTGCCTCTCATGCACCCCCTACTGGGGGTCTGGCCCACAACCGAGGCATGTGCCCTGATGGGGAATAGAACCAGCAACCCTTTGGTTTACAGGCTAGTACTCAATCCACTGAACCACATTAGCCAGGGCAAGTATTTAGTATTCTTAGTATTCTTTGTTTAAGTGAAAGTTATTTTTTTAACCTATTTTCTTTGTCAATCTTAAAGTATTTTTTTCTTCCTATCTCCAAATTTAATGGAGAATCTTGATCACAAGTGGAAATGTGTGAGAGAAAGATAGACCAAGATAACAGCAGATTGAAATCAGTGATACCAGAGGCAAGCAATGACCCTGTTGCTTATATAGGTGGCCATGTGATTTTTACTAGAATATGTGTTGGTGTTATTCAGTGTTCATATTCTCAGATAAGCAGTACACTCTTTCATTATGTAATTTCACATTCTTTTCCTTTTAATTTCAAGAACATTAACTTGAATTTTACTGTAGTATTTATTATTTTCCCTTGCTTTGGTGTTCTACTGGATTTCTTTTTTCAAATTGTATTTTATTGATTACACTACTATAGTTGTCTTGATTTTTCCCCCTTGCCCACCTCCTCCTAGCATCCCCCACTCCCTCAGACAATCAACCCATCATTGTTCATGTCCATGGGTCATGAACATAAGTTCTTTGGCTATGTCATGTCTATACTGTACTTTACATCCTCTTGGCTATCCTGTAACTTCCTATTTGCACTTTTTAATCCCCTCACCTCTTCACCCAACCCAGAACATCCTCCTCCCATCGGGCAACTATCAAAATGTTCTCTGTCTCCATGATTCTGTCTCTGTTCTTGTTTGCTTTGTTTGTTTTTTAGATTCAATTGTTGATAGATATGTATTAATTGCCATTTTATTGTTCACAGTTTTGATATTTTTTTAAATGAGCTCCATTAACATTTCATATAGTAATGGTTTGGTGATGAGGAACTCTTTTAGTCTTTTCCTGTCTGGGAAGCTCTATTTGCCCTTCTATTCTAAATGATAGCTTTGTTGGGTACAACAATCTTGGCTGTAGGTCCCTGCTTTTCATGACTTTGAATATTTTTTGCCAATCCCTTCTAGCCTGCACAGTTTCTTTTGAGAAATCAGCTGACAGTCTTATGGAAACTCCCCAGTAGGTAACTAACTGTTTTTTCTTACTGCTTTTAAGATTCTTTATATTTAACCTTTGCCATTTTAGTTATGATGTGCGTAGGCGTGAGCCTCATTGCATCCATCTTGTTTGGAACCCTGTACTTCCTGGACTTGCGTGTCTATTTCCTTCACCAAATTAGGGGAACTCTCATTATTTTTTCAAATAGATTTTCAATTTCTTGCTCTTTCTCTTCTTCCGGAACCCCTGTGATGCAATTGTTGGACCTCTTGAAGTTGTCCTAAGACTGCTTATATCATCCTCATATTTTTTTGATATTTTTTGGTGGTTATTTATTGTTTTTTGCTTCCCTGTGTTCCAAACCTTTGCTTTGATTCTTGACATCATCCACTCTTACAGGTTTTTGCCTGTAAATTGCTCTTTATTTCAATTAGTGTATCCTTTGTTTCTGACTGAATTTTTTTTTTAGCTGTTGGGTCCTCTCTAAGTCCCTTGAACATCCTTATAACCTGTGTTTTGAACTCTGTATCTGATAAATTGCTTATCTCTGTTTCTTTTAGCTCTTTTTCTGGAGTTTTAATCTGTTCTTTCCTTTGGGCCATGTTTCTTTGATTACTCATTATGGCAGCCTCCCTGTATTTGTTTCTATGTATTAGGGAGAGCTGCTTCGAGTCTGTGTCTTGGTAATGTGGTATAATCTAGTAGGTGTGCTCTAGGGTCCAGTGGCACAGCCTCCACTATCAACTAAAATGGGTACTTGAAGTGTACCCTCTCTGTGGGCTAAGTATACCCTCCTCTTGTAGTTGAGCCTTGGTTCCTGTTAGCAGATCAATGAGAGGGTTTACCCAGGCCAGTCAGCTGCAAGGATTGGCTGTGAGCACTGACCACCAACCTCTGCCCTCTGTTGAGGATCACCTGTGCAGAGGCATGGTGGTGGTGCTCCAGCTTGGTTTGTAACTGTCCACTGGGTACGTTGGCCATGGGCTTTCCTTGGTGTTGCAGGCCAAGGTCAGCCCCTACCTGTGTTTTGCCTGGGACCACCCTGCATAAGTTGTAAAGCAATCTGAGATGGCTGCTGCTTGGGCTGAACTTCGAGATTCCCAGGTGAAGATAAGCTGTGAATCTAGGCTGGCTTGCTGCTAGTGATGGGTCTGGGGCTCACTGAGGCCAGCTATGACTTGTTTGATAGAATTTAGGAAGTTGTGAAGCCTGTGCCAAGACCAGCCATTCATATGGAAAAGCAGTTTGGGTTGGCCCATAAGTTGGGTGTGGCAGAGTCTCTGGGTTCTCCCAGGTGGGTCAACAGTGTTAGCCAGGTCTATGGGATCTCAGATACGGCTCCAGCTTGCTGGCTCTGTTGGGGGAAGGTTTATAAAAGGGACAAGGGCCTCTGCTTGTCTTGCTGCCAGACACTTCAGTTCCTCCCTTTATGGCACTGGTGCCTTCTAAACTGCTACACTGGTGCTAGAGCTCAGAGGTAGTAAGCCTGAGTAAGTCCATGTGTGGGTTCTTTAAGAGGAACAGCCTGGGGCTTCAGCAGTTTCTCCAGCTGACACAATCCCTACTGGGTTTTGCAGCTAGAAGTTGTGGGGACTTATTTTCCCAGCACTGGAACCCTGAGCAGGGGGGCCTGGTGTGGAGCTGGGACTCCTTGTTCATAATATACCCATCCCAAATTTTTATCCACCACATGTAAGTGAGGGACTAGCCCATTCCACGTCTACATCCCTCCTACCAGTCTGGATGGATGTTGTTTCTTTAATTCTGTAATTGTCAAACTTCCATTCGACTCGATTTCTGACGTTTCTGAGTGATAGTGGTTCTGTACTTCAGTTGTAATTTTGATGTGGTTGTGCAAAGAGGTGAGCCATGTCTGCCTACACTGCCATCTTGACCTGGATTTCTTGTTATTTACATTGGGATTGCCTGTCTTCAATATACATCACTTTCTTGTGAATCTTTTTTATTCTCACTTTGAATTAAATTTTTCACTTATCACCTATTTTTCTTAAGGTATTATATGTTGTATTTATTCACTCTTATGTTCCTTCTAGTTTAGTTTCCATTTCTGAAATGATTTTTTCTTTCATTTCTAATTCTCTATCCCATATCTAATTCTCATTCATGTTTTTTTAAGGATTTGTATTATTTTCTTAATGTCATTAATCTCATTTAAAATGCAAGGTAATAGTTTTATATGTTCTGTGGGTCTGTCTTTTCTGGTGTGTCTTTTGACGATTGAGATATTCTGCTCCTTAGTCTCTCTTTCTCTTTTTTATTTATACAATATTGCATAGAATGTGACCTTGATATTTTTGGTTCTCGTTTTTATGAGCTCATTTTCCTGAACTTTTAGAAGGAACTGGTTCAGTTTGGTTTTTCTATCTTTATGCTCATTTGTCTTTTTTTCTTCTCTAATGTTCAAAATATGCTGACTTGTCTTTTGAGATATCCTGACTCTTCCCTTCCCCTCACTTTTACCTGGACTTCATTTTCCTCCCTGTTGGTTTTCTCTATCCTGCTCATTTTGATTTGAAAACCAGTTGATGCTCTTTGTGTGGCACTCTGTCCTAGAAGGGAACCCTGGCTGGTCAGTTTCAGGCGTTCTTTGGGGCTAGACTATTTCAGCTCTTTTCAGACCTTGTTACACCTTGCATTCACCTGCTATTGTTAGAGGCAGAACCACTCCCAGTTTCAGTTGTCACAAATTCGCTTGTCGACATTTCTACTTATTTTGAGTTTCTTCTATTATCAGGTCTATAAGATGCTCAGTTGGCCTTTATTTGGTTTTCTCCCACATAAGTGTTGCTATTATTAAGGTCTTATGACTTGGTGGTAGTTTGTTCTTACATGCTTATATTTGGGGGTTCTGGGGATACCTCTGCTTTGTTTTATTTTAAATGTGATGTTGTCCATGAATGTTGGTTTCTATTTCTCTTTTTCTGCCTGATTTATATAGGGATTTGGAGAGATTAAAAAATTTGCTTTGCCCTGGCTGGTGTGGATTGAGTGCCAGCCTGTGAAACAAAAGGTCACGGGTTTGATTCCCAGTCAGGGCACATGCCTGGGTTGTGGGCCAGGTTCCCAGTAGGGGGCATTCGAGAGGCAACCACACATTGATGTTTTTCTCCCTCTCTCCCTCCCCATCTCTCTAAAATAAATAAATAAAATATTTAAAAAAAAAATAAAAAATAAAACTCTGCTTTTGCTACCACTACCTTCCAGGATATTCACATAGTTTTACTTTAAAATACATATTTAGTCTTTATTTTTTAAAAATATTTATGTATTTATTTTTATTTTATTTTAATTGTTGTTCTTGTACCGTTTCCTATTACTCCCATCACAGCCCACAGCCCCAGCCCTCCCGACCTACCTCCCATTTCCACCACCCCTAGTTTTTGTCCATGTGTCCTTTATACTTGTTGCTCTAAACCCTTCCTTCCCCTTGTCCCCTGAAATTCCCTCTCCTTTCCCCTCTAGTCACTGTCAGCCTGTTCTCTATTTCAATGTCTTTGGTTATATTTTGCTTGTTTGATTGTTTTGTTGTTTAGGTTCCTGTTAAAGGGGAGATCATGTGGTATTTGTCTTTCACTGCCTGGCTTGTTTCGCTTAGCATAATGCTCTCCAGTGCCATCCATGCTGTTGCAAAGGGTAGGAGCTCCTTTCTTCTGCATAGAATTCCATTATGTAAAAGTACCACAGTTTTTTGATCCATTCATTTACTGATGGGCACCTATGTTGCTTCCAACACTTGGCTATTGTAAATTGTGCTGCTACGAAGATTGGGGTGCATAGGTTCTTTTGGACTGGTGTTTCAAGGTTCTTAGGCTATAATTCTAGCAGTGGAATTGCTGGGTCAAAAGGTAGATCGATTTTTAGTTTTCTGAGGAAATTCCATAGTGGTTGTACCAGTCTGCAATCCCACCAACAGTTCACTAGGGTCCCCTTCTCTCCACATCCTCTCCAACACTTATTGTTTGTTGCTTTGTTTATGATGGCCATTCTGACTGGTGTGAAGTGGTATCTCAATGTGGTTTTAATTTGCATCTCTCTGATAGCTAACCATATTGAGCATCTTTTCTTGTGTCTCTGGATCCCCTGTATGTCCTCCTTGGAGAAGTGTCTGTTTGAGTCCTTTGCCCATTTTTTAATTGGGTTGCTTGTCTTCTTAGAGTGGAGACATGTAAGTTCTGTATATATTTTGTAGATTAAACTCTTGTCTGAGGTATCATTGACAAATATGCTTTCCCATACAGTTGCTTCCATTTTTATTTTAATGCTGTTTTCTTTAGCTGTACAGAAGCTTTTTATTTTGATGAGATCCCATTTGTTTATTCTTTCCTTTATGTCCTTCAGTTTAGGGGACATATCAGTAAAAATGTTGCTGCATGAAATATCTGAGATTTTCCTGCCTATGTTCTCCTCTAGGACTTTAATGGTGTCACTACTTATATTTAAATCTTTTATCCACCTTGAATTTATTTTTTTGTGTATGGTGTAAGTTGGTGCTTGAGTTTCATTTTTTTTGCACGTAGCTGTCCAGTCCTCCCAACGCCATTTGTTGAAGAGGCTACTTTTACTCCATTTTATGTTGCTGCCCCCTTTGTCAAATATTAATGGACTGTAGAGACTTGGGTTTATTTCTGGGCTCTCTGTTCTGTTCCACTGGTCCCTATGCCTGTTTTTATGCCAGTACCAGGCTGTTTTGATTATACTGGCCTTGTAATACAGTTTGGTGCCAGGTATTGTGATCCCTCCTACTTTGCTCTTCTTTCTCAAAATTGCTGCAGCTATTCAGGGTCATTTATGGTTCCATATAAAGTTTTGAAGTGTTTGTTCTGTCTGTGAAATATGCCACTGGTACTTTAATAGGTATTGCATTGAATTTGTAAAATGCTTTGGGTAGTATGGACATTTTGATGATGTTAATTCTTCCAACCCATGAACATGATATATGTTTTTATTTGTTTGTGTCTTCCTTGATTTCTTTCTTCAGTGTTGTGTAGTTTTCTGCATATAGGTCTTTTATCTCCTTGGTTAGGTTTACTCCTAGTATTTTATTTTTCTTTTTGCTATATCGAATGGGATTTTTTTTCTTGATTTTTGCTTCTGCTGTTTCATTGTTGGTATACAAAAATGCCTTTGATTTCTGGATATTGACTTTGTATCCTGCTGTTTGGACAAATTCATTTATTAGGTTGAGCAGATTTTTGGCCGAGTCTATAGGATTTTCTATGTACACTATCATGTCATCTTCAAACAATGATAGTTTTGTTTCTTCCTTTCTGATTTGGATGCCTTTTATTTCATTTTCTTGTCTAAATGCTGCACCTAAGACTTCCAATACTATATTGAATAGAAATGGTGAAAGTGGATAACCTTGTCTTGTTCTTGATCTTAGTGGAAAAGATTTTATTTTTTGCCCATTTAGTCTGATGTTGGCTGTAGGTCTCTCATATATGGCCTTTATTATGCTGAGGAATGCTCCCTCCATTCCCACTTTGCTAAGTGTTTTTATCATAAATGGGTGTTGTACCTTATCAAATGTTTTTTCCGCATCTATTGATATAATCATGTGATTTTTGTCTTTGCTTTTGTTTATGAGATGTATTACATTTACTGATTTGTGAATATTGAACCATCCTTGCATCCTGGGATGAATCCCACTTGGTCATGCTGTATGATCTTTTTAATGTGTTGTTCGATGCAGTTTGCCAATATTTTGTTGAGGATTTTAGCCTCTGTGTTCATCAGCGATATTTGCCTGAAGTTTTCTTTCTTTGTTGTGTCTTTATCTGATTTTGGGATTAGGATGATGCTGGCTTCATAGAAAGAGTTTGGGAGTCTTCCTTCATTTTGGATTTTTTCAAGTAGTCTGTGAAGGATACGGGTTAACTCTTCCTTAAATGCTTTGTAGAATTCTCCTGTGAAACCATCTGGTCCAGGGCTTTTGTGTGTCAGGAGTTTTTTGATTACTGCTTCAATTTCATCTGCTGTTATTGGTCTGTTCAAGCTTTCTGCTTCTTCTTTATTGAGTTTTGGGACATTATATTTTTCTAGAAACTTGTCCATTTCATCTAGGTTTTCAGATTTCTGGGCATACAGTTCTTCATAGTAATTTCTTACAATCCTTTGTATTTCTGTGGTGTCAGTTGTAATCTCTCCTCTTTCATTTCTGATTGTGTTTATTTGATCCCTCTCTCTTTTTTTCTTGTAGAGCCTGCTTAAGGCTTGTCCAATTTGTTTATCTTTCAAAGAGCCAGCTACTGGATTCATTGATCCTTAGAGTTGTGCTTTTAGTCTCTATGTCATTTAATTCTGCTCTGATCTTGGTTATTTCCTTCCTTCTATTTTTTCTGGGCTCTCTTTGTTGTTGTTCCTCAAGTTCTTGTAGGTGTAGGGTTAAGTTGTTTGTTTGAAATGTTTCTATCTTTTTTAGGTAGGCTTGTATCGCTATGAACTTCCCTCTCAGAACTGCCTTTGCTGTGTCCCATAAGTTTGCGTTGTTGTGAGTTCATTTTCATTTGTTTCCAGAAATGTTTTGATATCCTCCCTAATTTCATTCTTGACCCACTCATTGTTTAATAGCATGCTATTCAATCTCCATGATTTTGAGGGTTTTGGGTTTTCCCCCTTGGGGTTGGTTTCTAGTTTCAGTCTCTTGTGGTTGGAGAAAATGCTTGGTATGATTTCAATTTTCTTGAATTTGTTGAGGCTTGTTTTGTGTCCTATCATGTGGTCTATCTTTGAAAATGTTCCATGTGCATTTGGAAAGAATGTGTATTTAGTTTCTTTGGGATGAAGGGCTCTATATATATCAGTTAAGCCCATTTCATCTAGAGTGTTGTTCAATGCCACAATATCTTTGTTGATATTTTGTTTGGAAGATCTGTCCATTTTTGACAGTGGGGTGTTAAAATCCCCTACTATAATTGTGTGGCTGTCAATGTTTCTTGAAGTCCTCTAAGATTTTCTTTATGTATTTAGGTGATCCTATGTTGGGTGCATATATATTTATAATGTTTATGTCTTCTTGGTGGATTCTTCCCTTGAGTATTATAAAGCAACCTTCTGGATTTCTCTTTATGGCTCATCTTTTGAAGTCTGTTTTGTCTGATATGAGTATTGCTACCCCGGCTTTTTTTTTCCCTGTCCATTTGCTTGGAAAATTTGTTTCCAGCCCTTCACTTTGAGTCTGTGTAGGTCTTTTGTCCTGAGGTGGGTCTCTTGTAGGCAGCATATGTGTGGGTCATGCTTTCTTATCCATTCAGCTATTCTATGTCTTTTGATTGGAGCATTTAATCCATTTACATTCAGGTTATTATTGATAGGTATTTATTCATTGCCATTTTCTTACCTGTGTTCCTCTCTCTCTCTCTTTTCCTTCCTTTCCTTAAAGCAGGCCCTTTAGTATTTCTTGTAGAACTGGTTTGGTAGAGGTGTATTCTTTTAGACTTCTTTTATCTGGGAAGTTCCTTATTTGGCCTTCTATCTTGATTGAAAGCCTTGCTGGGTAAAGTAGTCTTGGTTGCAGGCCTTTGGTTCGCATTACTTGGAATATTTCTTGCCATTCTCTTCTGACTTCGAGCATTTCCATTGAGAAGTCAGCTGCTAACCTTATCGGGGCTCCCTTGTATGTTATTTCCTTTTTCTCCCTTGCTGCCTCTAAGATTCTCTCTTTGTCTTGGAATTTTGCCCTTTTAATTATGATGTGTCTTGAAGTGGGCCTCTTTGGATTCCTCTTGATTGGGACTATCTGTGTTTCCTGGATTTGTGTGACTTTTTCTCTCATCAAATTAGGGAAGTTTTCTATCATTACTTTTTTAAATAGGTTTTCTATCTCTTGCTTTTCTTCTTCTCCTTCTGGTATTCCTATTATATGGATATTATTATGTTTCATATTGTCTTACATTTCTCTTAATCCCTCTTCATTCTTTCTGAGCCTCTTTTCCTTTTTTTGCTCTTTCTGGGTTTTTTTTTCTGCTTGTCCTCCAGTTCGCTGATCCGATCTTCTGCTTCATTGATTCTGCTTTTGATACCTTCTACTGTGTTTTTCAGTTCAGAAATTGTATTCTTCATTTCCCCTTGGACCTTGTTGATAGTTTCTATGTTCTTTTTCATGTTGATATAGTTTGCAGTGAGTTCACTGTAGCTTGCCTGTAGTTTCTGGTAGCTCATTGAGAGCTCATGGAGCTTCCTGACAGCCACTGCTTTGAACTCAATATCTGATAGTGGAGTTGCCTCTATTTCATTTAGCATTCTTTCTGGGGCTTCCTCCTTTCCTTTCATTTGGGGACTGTTTCTTTATCTTCCCATTGTTTGTGAGACTCTTCTTGTTAGCCTCAGTTTCTTAAATTGATCTGTTCTGGCTCCCTGGGTTTATGGTGTGAACTTCTGTGGTAGAATACCTGTGAGATTCAGTGGTGCAGTCTCCTTTGGGTATCCTGGTGTTAACAGCTTCCACTGCGTCAGCTGTTGGGATGCCCCCTCTTTGGGTCCAACTGTGGTTTATTCACAGTTGCAGGGTTTTTTTGTTGGTGGTGGTGGTGGTGTTTTTTTTTTTTTTTTTTTTTTTTTTTTTTTTTTTTTTTTTTTTTTTTTTTTTTTTTGCGCCTCACTCGTGGGTATTTAAAAAGAGAAAAGAAAAAAATGACAAAATAAAAAAAAAGAGGAAGGAGGAAGAGATAAAATTGGAAAGAAAGGAAGAAGGAATAAAACAAGAAAGAAGTAGCAAGAAGCAAAAGGAATTGAGGGATATAAAATATAAAAATAAAAAAATAATAAAACAAAACAAAACTCTTGCTGGTTTCAAACTTGCCAAGCAGGTTTTTCTTGTCTTACTGGCTGCAAAGGCCAAAGGGTGATGGTATCACTTTTCTCCCTGTTCAGCTCTCAAGTCAGCTTTGGATTACTCTCGCTAGGGCTAGTGGTGCACTCTCCCCAGAGCTAGCCTGGTGCCTTTGTGTGCAGGGCCTCAGGGCGTGGGCTCTGGGCCTGCTGCAGAACAAGCATTTTCCCCGAGTTTATGGGTGTGAGCTCGGGTCTCCTCCAGGGCACACGCACAGTCCCTGATTTACGGGTGCGGGTTCCAGGTTTCTTATGGAGCATGTGCACTGCCAGAGTTTTCAAGTGTGGACTACACAGCTTTCTCGCCTTCCGCACACTCACCCTGGGTTCACGGGGATGAGCTCCAGGTTTCCCCTGGGTTGTGCGCATTCCCTGGGTTTACAGGTGTGAGCTCTGGTTCTATGTAGTGCGCACTGACCTAGTTTACGAGTGTGGGTTCCAGGTCTTTCTTCTGTGGTGCGCCTGCTCACCCTAAATTCACGGGGGTGGGTTCTGGTTCTCCCACAGATCAGTCACACTCCCCAGGTTCCTGGCATGGGCTAGGGTCTTCCACAACACCCCCTCCTCTAGTTGTGGGCGCCTCTGGTTACACTGGCTCTGGCATGCCCTCCACCCAGGGCTATGTGTGGGTGCTCACAGCCCCAGCGTGTTTGCCACTCAGACCTTAACTCCCCTCCCTGTGACTTCAAGAAACCAGGTCTCTCCCATTGCTGCTCAACCCTTGTTTGGCCAGGGAGTGAGCGGCTGACCTGGCTATCTCCCTAGAGTCCTGTGGCAGACCCGGTAAGTGCTGGGCCTGGGGCTTCAGCTACCCTGTTCTCCACGCTGATCCCTGGGCTCTTACTGTCCTGAAGAATTCTCTTTACCATCTGGTTTTTCAATGTCTGCCACAGTTTTTGATCTTTTATTTTCATATATGCTGTGGTACTGTTGGCTGTTTGCTCTGTTCATCTGTAGATCCCATATTCAGTCTTTATTACATAAAAATAATGTATTTTATATCAAGGACAACTAATTTTTATGTAAATATCTTACTGAGTTATTTACAAAGTATTCTTAAAATTATTAATTATGACACATCTTAAGTTTTTAAAAATTTCTTTTTATAGTATTTTTTTAAATTTTAAAGCCAAAGTCTGTTTATTGTACTTGATAGAAAGATTTGTTACCCTGAAGGTAAAACAAGTTAAGTCTGCTCCTTAATAGCAAAGGAACTTATCGTTATTAGGTGGATTCTTATGATAATGCCATTTTAAACATTTTTTATATTTCTGTTAAGATTAAAGCCCATTTATATAAAAAGATATATAACATTATAGACTCAAAGGACCAATAGTTTAATGTTGTTTTAAAACTTTTTTGATGTTCAAAAAGATACATTGTGTTTTCCTTTGAACAATATATATTTATTACTCTTCCGTTTTAGTATATCTTTTCTGTCTGGAATGTATTTTCTTGAAACCCAAAGAGGATGACTACAAGTTTCGGTAGGTACCAGATTTTTCATTCTAAATACATTTGATATAGGATTTTTAATGAGAATTTATTTTTAGTATGGTATTTAAAATCACTGCGTTAATGGAAATTTAATGTTCTTTTTTATCATGTTTACCAATTTCTTATAACCTGGTAACAAAATAAACAGGAAAACACAAATGAAAAAACCTTTGCCTGAACTGAGCTTCAGAAAGTATCAGTATATACTACCACCTAAAGTTTTTCCCTCATAGCTATAAAAAATTGTTTTGGTGTTAAAAACCTGTATAATAACTTATTTGTGAGATTTTTCTATTAGTAAGCATGGAAGAGGAAAATATAGTATCAAAAACACTATGATATCAAATTAAAATCTGATTATGAAGTCCTTTGACTTATTCATGCTTATATGAACCTTTGTGTTTATTTCTAATACAAATCTGCAGTACAAAAAAAAGTGTTTATTATGTTTACCTTCTTTATAGCCAAATTTAAATGTTAATATATTGCATTTGTTGGATCAAGTTTTATGTTTCATAGTTCTTGCCATTCACATTAAGAATGTAAATCTAACAATTATATCTTCTGAAGCCTGCAAAAAAGGTTTTGCTGCACACTAGCTAATACAATGCAGCTGTAGTCATGGGAGAAAGAACCAAAGACTGTAACTGTAAATATGAGGGGGAACCCCAAAAATGCAATTTATTTATTAAAAAAATTGTGTATTCTTACATGTCTGAAGTTCAGTCACCTTCAAAGCACTCTCCATTTGATGCAATACACCTATGGAGATGTTTTTTCCACTGCTCAAAACAGTTTGTGAACTTGTTAATTTTGATGCCTTTTAGTGTTCCTGCCATTTTTTTGTTTCCCCTTTTCCACATTGGCAAAATGTTTCCCTTTGAGGACTTTTTTTCATCTGGGGAAATAAAAAAAGTCGCTCAGGATGAGATCAGGTGAATAGGGAGCATGGGGCATGGGGATCATCATACTGTTTTGGGTCAAAAACTGCTGAACACTCAGCGTGGTGTGAGCAGGTGTGCTCATAAATCATCCATCATGAAATGGGCAAATGTGTTTTAAAAAAAAATCCCTGGAAGCTAAATGCAGCCTCTCAGAGCAACACCAGCTGGTACACTGATACAGATGTCTCAGAACACTCATCTAGTGGGGGAAGTCTGTACTACAAGGGGCCCACCCTCCAGAAGATAATTCTGGGTGTTTTGGGGGGAGTCCCTCTTGTACAGCAAGTATATGAAACTGTGGAAGACAAGTAATCCTCTCTGTTTCTTCTTTAAGCACATATTTGTACAATTGGCTGTTCTCTTTTAAGTACACATTAAGATACCATCTTTTTTTTTTTTTTACCTAATCTGTAGACTCTGTCAGAAGTTAATGTGAATTTTAACCTGTGGCAAAAATGTGTTAAATAACTTATTGATTTCCATGTTGAGTAGATGAATCAGTCCCTCCTGGTTATAGAATATGGTTATGTCAACGTATGACAACTGTAAAAACCTGGTTTTCATATTTTCATTTATGTATTAATGTTAATTGATGTTTTATAAAAAGCATGCCAGCCTTCGGTGAAGGATAGGTATTTTGTTGATAGATAGCTTTTGAATACTAAAATGAACCTTTATTAGATGTATCGATTTGGAATTCAGGAGCCTTTCCTCGAGTATTACAGTTCTTCCTCGAGTATTTAAAGATTGTGAGTTGCCGGCCTTTTTTAAAAATTAAATTTTGGGGCTAACATTGGTTAATAACATTAAAAATTTTAGTTGTACAGCTTCATAATACAACTTCTGTATTTTATCAACATTGTATGATCGCTAACCACAGTCTAGTCTTTCTTCATTGCCATGTATTTGACCCCCTTTCTTCTCTTCATCCTCTGCTCATCCTCGCTTCCCTTTTGGTGACCACTATTCTGTTGTCTGTATCTGTGAGTTTGTTCTGTATGTTCATTTGTTGCTTTTTGTTTTATATCCCACATATGAGTGAAATCTTATGGTTCTTCTCCTGTTCCGTCTGGCTTATTTTACTTACTAAAGATCCATCCATGTTGTTGTAAATGGGAACATTTCACCATTTTTTTATGGCTGAATAATGTTCCATTGTGTGTGTGTGTGTGTGTGTGTGTGTGTGTGATAACCAGAAGAGGTATTGCTGGGTCATATGGTATCTCTGTTAATCTTTTGAGGAGCTGCCATGCTGTTTTCCACAGAGGCTGTACCAGTTTATATTTTTACCAATAGTGTGCAAGGCTTCCCTTCTCTCCACCACCTCTCCAGCACATTTCTTGTCTTACTGATAATAGGTATTCTAACAAGTGGGAGGTGCTATCTCATTGAGGTTTGGATTTGCATTTTCCTTATAACTAGTGATATTGAGCATCTTTTCATACATTTACTGGCCATCTGTGTTTTGTGTTGTGTGAGTTCTTTATATATTTTAGATGTTAGTTCCTTACTTTCTTAAAGACTTGGTTTATTTATTTTTAAAGAGAGAGGAATGGAGGAAGAAAGAGAGGGAGAGAAACGTCAATGTGGGTTGCCTCTCACACACCCTCTACTGGGGACCTGGCCCTCAATTCAGGCATGTGCTCTGACTGGGAATTGAACCAGTGACACTTTGGTTCACAGGCTGGCACTCAATTCCCTGAGCAATGCCAGCCAGGGTGGCTATTAGCTTTGTATTGAAGGTATCTTTTACAAATATCTTCTATTTAGTTGGTTGACTTTTTGTTTTGTTGATTGTGTCTTTTGCTGCGTATAAGATTTTAAAAATTTTTCATCCACTCCCAAAGACATTTTTTCATTGCTTTTTAGAGAGAGGGGGAAGGAGAGAGAGAAACATCAATATGAGAGAGAGGCATCAATTGGTTGCCTTCCAGATGCATCTGGACCAAGGATCACGTGCACCCACACCAGGGATTGTTCATGCCCAGGCAGGGGGCCAAAACCACAGGCTAGGTATGCCCTGACCTGGAATCATACCCAAAGCCTTTCAGTTATAGGATGATGCTCCAACTCAGTGAGCCATGCCAGCTAGGGCTGTGCAGAAGCTTTTTAGTTTGATATTCTTTTTACTTTTTCACTTATTTTTGCTTTCATTTCCCTTGCCTTTGTGGTCAAGTTCACATAAACCTCTCTGAGAATAAGGTCCATGAGTTTAACGCCTATGTTTTCTTCTATATGTTTTTATTGTTTCAGGTCCTACAATATATTCAAGTCTGTAATACATTATGAGTTAGTTTTTGTGTATGGTGTGAGATAACTGTCTAATTTCATTCTTTTGCACGTGGCTTTCCAATGTTTCCCACACCATTTATTGAAGAGGCTTTCCTTTCTCTGTTGTGTGTTTTTGGCACCTTTGTTGTAAATTAGGTGTCCATATGTGTGTGGGTTTATTTTGGGGCTCTCAATTCTATTCCATTGTTCTGTGCATCTGTTTTTCTGCCAATACCATACTGTTTTCATAATTGTAGCTTTGTAATACAATTTGAAGTCAGGGAATGTGATGCTTCTGGCTTTGTTTTTTGTTTGCTTGCTTGTTTGTTTTCCCTCAGCATTGCTTTGGCTATTCAGGGTCTTTTGTAGTTCCATAAAAACTTGAGAATTTTTTTGTCCTATTTCTTTGAAAAATGCCATTGGGATTTTGATGGAGATTGCATGAAATCTGTATATTGTGTTAGGTGATATACCCTTTTTAACAATGTTAATTCTTCCAGCCCATGAACATATAATATTTTTCCATTTCTTTGTATCTTCAGTTTATTTCAACAATGTCTTATAGTTTTCAGTGTATGGGTCTTTTACTTCCTTTGTTAAGTTTATTCCTAGGTATTTGATCCTTTTTGTTGTAATTGTAAGTAGAATTGGATTTTTTCTTTTCTGATATTTCATTGTTAGTATGTAGAAATGCAATGAGTTGTGAACCATAACCACATTTTATTATGAATTCATTTGAAATTATTTGCCTTTATTAGCTAGATATCCTAAAAATGTTTTTTTTTTTTTAGATTTGATCTAAGTTTGCTATAGCATTCTCATTCTTCTTTTTTGTTGTTGTTGTTCAAGTACAGTTGTCTCCATTTCCCTCCTACTGCTCTCCTATGCCCCACCCGCCCCACCTCCATCCCTCTATCCTACTCCCCTTTGGTTTGTCCATGGGTCCTTTATACATGTTCCTTGATGACCTTCCCCTCCTTTCCCCCATTATCCCCCTCTGCTCTCCCTTCTGGTTACTGTCAGTTTGTTCTTTATTTCAATGTCTCTGGTTATATTTTATTTGCTTGTTTGTTTTGTTGATTAGGTTCCACTTATAGGTGAGATCATATGGCATTTGGCTTTCACCACCTGGCTTATTTCACTTAGCATAGTTTTGATTGGTAGCTAAATGAGGTTTATATTTAGATCATATGGAACAACCAAATGGGTAGAAAACTGAGGGGTACAGCTCCCCACATTAATTGGTTAATGTGTCTACTTTGAACTAGTCCTACCTGTCTAATGTTTTTAGTAAATCTTTTTGGTCTTCTAATGTTCCTTTTTCTCTTCCACCTCACTATTAACTCTTTCCTTTGCTCTTCCACCATTTTCTTGTCCTGCACTTCCTTCCTTAACTGATCATTATTTGAGATAAAAGGTTTTTTGTGTTTTTTTTTTCTAGTAGGTACGTTTTCTTTTAATCCTCACTCAAGGATATATTTATTGATTTTAGAGAGAGATGAAGGGAAAGAGAGACAGAAATATTCATGTGAGGAAGAAACATCAATTGGTTGCCTCCTGTATACTCCCAGACTAGGGACAGAACTCACAGCCTAGGTATGTGCCCTGATTGGGAATCAAACCAACAACCTTTTGGTGTATGGGATGATGCTTGAATCCACTGAGCCTCCCCACCAGGGCTAAAATTTCTTTTTTTTCTTTGTTGTGTCCTCAATCTATACACTTAAAAAAGTTTTTTTATATGTCAAAAAAACTTGGTTTAAACACCTTTTCATTTTTAGTGTAGATAATTGAGAATTTTATAATCATCGTGAACCAGAGAAATAGAATCCCTAATTGAGTGAGCTATTAAAAATCTAGTTCAAAATACTAATAAATTGATATTTATTTATTGCATATGACTTTCAAAAAATTTTATTATTGAATTAGTGTTTTTTTAATTACAAGAAAAGATTAAAGTTTTTTATCATGCCACTTCCTTTCCTTATTCCCCATAATTTTATTGCATATATCTCTCAAATATGAATTCTTTTCCTCTTAATCTTTTTCCCACTACTTCAGTTTAAATTATCAAAAGTGTATGAACATTAGATGATCTGGAGTACAGAGGCTTTTTTTAAAGCTTTATTTCCTAATTCCTAATTTCTTATTTCTCATTTGTGTGAATATAGGCTTATTGAAAATAACTTGGGCAAAAAAGTATAGAAAGGAATTTCACTGTCTAGATGTAACCTGTAGCTGCCTTCTCTTTTCCTCTAATGCTTATTATCTGTTGATAAATTAGCAGTACTTTCACGTGCATGCATGTGGGAACACACACACTCACACGAGATCCTCAATATTGGTAAGAGTATAAGCAGTGAAAAGGTAAAAAGCAAATAATCTGGAGGAAAAGAATTTGCATACAAAAAATCAATCAAAAAAAGAATTTACACAAATGTGAAGTCCATGCATTAGTATCTTTATAGTATCCAGCTCTACTACATATGATCAAGAAATAACAAAGTGTTCCTTTCTCAGAATTGCATATTAACTATGGTAGCTGACTCTTAAAGCTCAGAGAGTGCTGGGAGATGTGTGGAGGAAGCACCTCCACGGGGGAGAAATGACAGCTTGCAGTGGAAGAAGTGAAAAAGCCATAGTTATCCTTGGAGACTGTTCGGTGCAGAGGTCAATAGTATCACATCAGGAGTTTTGTCTGATTTAGCATCACACTTCAATAAAATAATTGATGTTTCTAATGTTGACTCTGAGTCTGCAAGTAACAGCATTTGTGTGTAATTATGTGCAAAGAAGTTTTGTTGTAAAATGTGTAAAAAAAGTGGTTTTGGTGTAAGAAGGCTAGGCGGCTTCTTTTCCTGATTTTCGGAATAAATGAGGCATCATCTTCAGGCAACTATTTGAAAATATCTGTTATATCCACTTGCATTTGATTTGAGTCCCAGCTGCAGTCAAACTCTTTGTTTGCTGGAGGATATCTTTTCTGTTCACTGAAACAACAGCGTAAAGAAAACGGGCTGTGTGCTCTGTGGTAGATGGCCACATAATGTTACGTGGAGCATAAGATATGTTTATCACTGACAGCTGAAGTTAGCCCCAGAACTAGTGGGCCGTGTTTGACATTTTAAAGGTAAAACTCAATGAGAAATGTAATTAAGGATAACAGACTTTTATGCTTGGCAGGGGTCGGTGATACGTTTACTTAAATTGATATGTATTGCTTAATATTACTCTCTTGACAGATTCTCCAAATATGTTTTTCATGGTAACATGGCATTGTGTCTGTACTTTATAGGAAGAAAAAAAATTTTAATGGTTGATTGCAGTTAAATGGTGAGAATCTTGTGGTATGGTCAAAGCAAAATATATAATTCATTTGTAACAAATATGAGTATTATAACTTATCTGAAATAGTTCAATTACACTGCAGTCAAGAAATGGAACTTTTTGTTGGTCATGAGTCTGCCATCTCCGGCTCCTCACAATTCAGCGCAGTGTGCCAATGGTCACTTTTTCCGAGTGCCTTGTTTTAAATTTTTGTGCTTATATTACCCTGGAAGGAGAGCTCCCAAATTATATTTCCATATTTAGTCTCCGTAAACATTTAAATTTGACTTATCAAAGCAATGACTAATCTTTCCTTTGTGGCAGAATGTTTACTAAACAGCACCTAAGTAACATACTAGAAAAACAATAGACTTAAAATGTTCTTTTAATGTTTTAAATTTGTGTCATTTTTTTTTTATTTAAGATGGGGGTTGAAAAGGAAAGAGAACTTCAGATTTTTATATTTAATTGAACTAACAGCATATGCTGACAAGTAATAAATAACAGCAGTCCAAGGTGACTAAATAAATTGGTTTCCACAGCAGTGATTCATCTTCTGTCTTTCATTGCCATCAGGCTAAGAGACAGCTTCTTTTTGTCAGCTTACAGGAAAAAGTTTGATAGTATAACACTCCTGTTTCTATTCTTGCAAAAGAAGCTCATTATCTTCTACAGTAGTTGCATTTTAAAATATTTAAATATAATAATTAAGTCTCATTTGGTTGTTCATTTACCTACAACTTTGTGAAACTCTGATTGCTCATTCTCTGAGGTGTCTTGCAATATTCTGGTAGGATCATTCCCTCCTAATTTTTCTTTGACTCGTGGGCCATTAGGAAATGTATTACTTACTTTTATAAAATTGGGGACTTTTCTAAACATTTTTAACTTAATTCTGTTGTGGTCATGGGACATATTTTGTATGAGTTGGATCCTTTGAAATATATTGAGATTCACATTACCACTAAAATATAGTTTCTTGGTAAGGAGTTCTTGAACACTTAAAAAGAAAATATATTCTGCTGTAGTGTGATGTTATATAAATATCAATTAGGTCAAATTGCATAATAGTGTTCAAATCTTCTATAGTGTTTCTGATTTTTTGTCTATATTTCTTTACTTTTTGGGAGAGGGTATATAGTTTTCTATTGCTGTGTAATAAATTACAAAAAGTTGGGCTTAAGGTAGCACACATTTATTATCCCACAGTTTTCATGAGTCAGGAATCTGAGGATGACTTAGCTATGCCCTTTGCTCAGTGTCTCAGACAAATGCAATCAAGGTATCAGCTGATGGTGTGGTCCCATCTGAGACTTGGCAGCCTCCTCCAAGCTCAGGTGGTTGTTGGCAAAAATTCACTTCCTTGCATATGTAGAACTTATGGTAGCCTGTTTTTCCAAAGGCAATAGTACCAAGAGTCTCTGAATTCTTTCATCTCTAATCTCCAGGCCTATCCTGATTAGGTCAGAACCACTCAGGATAATTCTCTTAATTAATTCCAAGTCAACTGATATTACTTGCAGGTGCAAAATCTCTCACTTTTACCATACTAACATCAAGTAATCACAGGAATGAAATATCATATATACAAGTCTCAGACAGGAATTATATAAGGCATGTATAGCAGGGGGTGAGAATTTTGGGGTTGTTCTTAAAATTCTGCCCACTACACTGGAGTATTAAAATCTTCAACAATAACTTTGAATTTTTTATTTCTCCTTGTAATCCTGTCATTTTTGCTTTGAGCATTTTGAAACTTATTAGATGCATAGATGTTTAGTTATATCCTCTTTAAAAGCTGACTCCTTTTTTTATAATGAATTAACATTATTTTTCTTGGTAATACTCTTTGTTCTGCAGTCTTTCTTTTTTTCTTTTCTTTTTTAAAAAATATTTTATTTATTTGTTTTTAGAAAGCAGGAAAGGGAGGGAGAAAGAAGGGGAGAGAAACATCAGTGTGTGGTTGCCTCTAGCACACCCCCTGCTGGGAACCTGGCCTACAACCCAGGCATGTGCCCTGACTGGGCATCACACCAGCAGGGCTTTGGTTCGCAGGCCCATGCATTTTTTTTCTGTTAGTAATACAACCACCTCTGCTTTTTTTTTTTTTTGGATTGGTGTTAGTATGACATATTTTTTCCAATCTTTTAATATATTTGACTATTTATATTTAAATTATGTTACCTATAGGCAGATACAGTCTTCCTTTTCCATTGAGTTGTACAATCTCAACCTTTTTTTAATTTTTAAATTTTTACAGCATATTTTTATGCATAGTATTTTGTACATAGCATATCATTTGTAACATTATCTCTTAACTTTTAGATACCTTCCACAATGTATTTCTATTATGTCTTTTATTTTGACAGTATTGCTGATATATAATTCACAGATCTTAAAGTTCA